>JAYXIM010044842.1:0-19799 GCA_037575425.1 Anastrepha fraterculus | reverse complement strand
TAATGGAGTAACAATCCTTGGCCGGATGTAAATAAGGTGCGTTCCGATAACGTAGAACCGGCTGTCATGGAAACGAACACGTTCTTGTCTTTATAATTGCTTTACTTTGAGTCACTATCACTGTTGAGTGGGGCTACCTCAAACTATTCGTCTTTCAATATCAGAATTAGTTGCGTAATTGTTAAGTTTTATTCAATTTTTTTTTATAAAAAATATTTTTATTCATATTATTTTTTTGTTTACATTAACCTAACCTTACTTTTCGTTTTTATTTACAAAAACTCATTATTTTGTCTAATCTTCTTGCTCCCCTCAAAGAGTTCATCTGCAATTCCGGCACGGTGAAATTACGCTCGTATTTCCACTTACATCTAATACATTCTTAGCCCCCTGTGACTTTTTCCTTGCCATTCCCCGGTCGCCGCTTTGAGTCCATAGAAGCCATTAAGGGGTAACACCACTGTAGAAATTTCAAAAAATTGATTTTTTTTTATAAGCTTAAAAAATTCTTTGAACCTTTTAAAATAGAGAACAAAAAGTTTTGTACGTTACCGAAGTTTATTTCATAAATATTTTAAGCTTTTAACCAAGCGTTAGTGACTGCTACCTAACAACTTCGCCAAAGTTCCAAACTTTAAACGCGTTTTTCTCAAAACACGTTTTCTGAAATTGGCAAGCAGCATAACTCAAACAATTTTTAATATTTTTAATCAGGTTTTTCACTACGTCTGTATAATAACCTTCTTAAGAGAAGAGCGTAGGTGATTTTCGATAGATTAATTTAAACGATTGTTATAATTATTTAAGTGCCGTTTTTTTAGTCCAAAATAGAGTGTTTTCCTTCAAATGCTTGCTAATTCCACAAAAGTAAATATTTTTTAAATCCCCTACGTGTTTCTCTAGCTATTCTTATCTAGATTAAGAAAACAAATGTTTCTTTGTTCCAGATTAAAATTTCCACCCTCTGTGCTGCGTGCCGCGGAGCTCTTTCTAGAGAAACCACATTACAAAAATGTCTCCAATGCCGCCATTTTGTAAAATTTTTCGATCAAACTTTGTAGTTTTGTATTTTAGTATATAAGTAATAACTTCCCAAATCAGAGTGATTGTTTTCCCTTTCCTTCTATACAAAAAAATTCTTTAAAAATCGTGTTTATTTTACGCGTGTACAGTGGTGTTACCCCTTAAGGAGAATTCGCTGCAGGAGCTGAATAAGATCTCTTCAAACGCGTTTAAGAGGTGATTTGATGACTGGGCTAATCGTTGGCATATGTGTATTGTTTCAAATGGAAGCTACTTACAAAATATATGTTGATGATTAAACAATAATTTTGCGTTTTACTGAACACTTCCCGGTACTTTTTTGACAGAATGTATTTTATGACTTAAGTCAGTCTCGGCTGAACAAAATAAGTCGCTTCAATTTTGATAGATGAAATGAAAATATCACAAACTATTATCAAAGTGAGTGTTGGGTTCCCCACACTCTGATTTTACCGAAAAGAGGTTTTGGGCGAGACACATTTCCATTGCGACGGCTTTGTTATCAAAGAAAACTGCCAAATAAGAGGTTCCGAGAGTCTAGATAGGTTTGTCGAAAAGCCAAATCAACCGCGGAGGTTAATAGTTTGGCTTATATTGCGGCTGAAATGCCTTTTGCTGCCATAGAGCCTTGATAATTGACCGTCTGCGTGCTGGAATTAAAGATATGAACTTTTCAGCTTTTTGTTCCCAGCAGAATCCAGTCTATTAGGCGTTGTTGTTGTTGTTGTTGTTGTTGTAGCAGCTTACTACCAGTTTACTCGACATGTTATCTGCCGTATTGTCGCATTATCGTAGTTGTGATTTGATCCCATTACAATTTTTGTTTGAGTTTTGTTAAAGATCGATGTTGTATGGCTAAGGTCTCTTAAAGGAAATAGCGTCAGAAGCATTCTTGAGAAAAAGAGGTAGAAATTATCACAAATGCCTCGCATTTACTGCTGAGATGCCGCTAACCAGACACATGAACGGAATAGTTTTCTATAATTAATGGGAATTTTAAAAAAAAAAAAAAAAAAAAAAAAAAAAAAAAAACATTAGACAATATACCAAATTCAAATAGATTTTGTTCAGGGTATTTATTTTTAAAAACCGTCTTGTATTTAAGCCACTCTGTGCATGTATTGCATTATATTCTTGTTTTCTATGATTATTTAGTTTTTTGAGTATTTTCTTCCATATACACTTTTCCTACTGGGTTTGCTCATATCCATATACATACATACGTATCCAGTTATTTACGTGAATGTGTCGATAGTGCGTATATAAGTATGTATATGAACATATATGTATTTGTTAGACTCCATAATTACATTGCGATTGCACATTATACTTGTAATTCCTAATAACTCTTATTGAGTTGAGTATTTTCAATTCATATTAAAAATAGAATATGCAAAATTCTATACCCAACCTTGCTAATGTGCCATTTTAGAGGAAGTGAAAATTGCTCAGAGGCGTTGCGGTTAATTACACCTACAACACAGATACAGATCGAGAATTTCGCAAGTACTGAAAATTATTATGTTCGTTACTGAATCACTAAATAAGTAGCTGTGAATTACTCAGATGCGGATTCATCTCTATTGTCGTAGGCTCGTAAGTACACAACCAAATTTTAATATCTATTTACATATGTACACTAGGGTGCGTCACTTTGCATATAAAAACAAAACGGTACTATTTTTCCATCCATTATAAAATTTATTTTAGTTCAAGACTTGCGACAAAATATTTCGGAAAAATATGTTAAGATTTAACTAGGCTGGACCGTGTTGAAAGTACTTCTAAACGTCTCATTGTTTTGATTTCGTTGATAAAATTTGGAAACACTTTTACGCATACCCTTTAGACTTTAACTATATTTTCTTCTGAGGTGATTTTTGAATTTTATTTATAAAAACCTTGGTTTTTATGAGATATTTTCAAATTGTTTCACTCACGCCAACCCTATTATTTTTCCAAAATATTTTGGCACAAGTCTTAAGCTGTAATAAATCATATAATTCCGGTGGAAAAACTACCATTGTTTTTGGTAAGACACCCTAATGTACATACATACATAAATGTCGAACAATGCGCGTATCCGTCGCCCATTTCAGGCCGCAAATCGTCACAAAAGAGACTGACGTCACTAAACGTGTATATGAAACAACTGGAACTGATATAAAATAACAAAAGTACAACAACTAAAAAAGAATGTTGGTGAATTGTTTGGATTTCAAAAATTATTATGACAATTCATTGAATTTTAACTCGTTGACGCGATACTCCATTCACTTTCGAATGATAAGCTATTCATTTTGTAAGCTCTTATTTCTTTTTGTTTTCGATGTGTTGTACGCACACGTCATCTTTTGACGCCTTGCCGGCTAAAATACATACATACATAAATATTATTAGCAAAAATACTCGTTAAAAGAGAATATAAATTGGCCCGTTGTTGGTCGTAACCACGTCAATTTGGTGTGGCGAGAAGGTGTCTGCCGCGAGCAGACACATGCGCTGTAGAGTTTTTTGTTTTTTGCAAGTTGTCTTCTGTCGCAGCTACGCATTGCAAAATACATACTTAGCTTATTAATGAACAAATATACACACATATGTACATATATACATACAAACATTTGTAGCTTGCAATTCGTAATGGCGCTAAATTTAACAGATTCATCAACATGAAATTTATACGCATAGTGCAAAAACGATTTTACTGAATACAACTTCGTTCAAGCATTACAATTTTTTGCATGCGAGGGAAAAGCCTATATAATATATGTATGTGTGTACAAGTGTGTGTTCATATGTATATATGCGGCAAAAATGCTACAAAATGTAGACACAATGGAAACACATGTGAAATTTTATACTTGAAATGTATGGCAAATAAACAATTTATGCATGCATACATACTTGCGGGTTGTTCAAAAATACTTGTAAGTTAGGTTTCACACACCATACGTGAGTTCAACTGAAGGAATAAGACCAACCTGAAACTTTTAAAAAATTTTTTTGGTTTTGCCTAATTTTAAGGGGTTAGGGGTAGTCAGAATTAAAAAAAAAAATTTTTTTGCATTTTCCTAAAGTATAATACATATCTTAAAATATTTTGTGTAAATTTTAAGTGAATCCGACAAATACTTTTTGAGTTATTCAACAATTAACAAAGGGCGCTCGGGCGCTCCGGAGTGTTCGAGAGCAAGTAGCTAGAAGCAGCTAAACTTTAAATGCTTTTTTCTCTACTCTATGTTTTTTGAACTGGTGATCACTGTAACTTAAAAACGGCTTGGTAGACTTCAATAAAATGTACACTTCTTTTAAAAAACATAAAAAACTCATGCCAGATCGAAGGAATTTTTTTTTCCAAAAATTTCGATTTTTTAAGGGGAACGCCACTGTGGGGGGTAAAAAATAGTCGATTTTTGGGAATTTTTTTTTGTAAGTAAGAATGATTATTCGAGGATCTGACAAAAGGCAACTAATTATATATGTATAAACTATGTTGATGTAAATTTTTATTAAAAAATATTCAAAATTGACAATTTTATGTAAATAAACGTAACGAGTTAAAAAAATGACGTCATCTGGTGGCAGCGATACAGCAATGAATATTCATCTGAAATCAAAAAACCAAAAATTTTATTAAACTACACAATAGTGGCTATCGTTGTACGTAGCCCTTTTGTTTTTTTTTTTGACAAAATGGTGGTGATTTAAATTTCGATGTGTGTTGTTCACCATTTTTTGATTTTCAACTGGCCCAAAAAAATAGTTACTTTCAAAATTTTGAAAATCGGCTACGTACAGCGATAGCCAATGCGATAACAAGAATTTTGACAAAAAGAAAATTGAAATCGGTTCATTAGTCTTCGAGAAATCGTTGCCACCGTATCAAAAAAGTCGTTTCGAGAAAAACGCGTTTGAAATAAAGCATCGTATTGTAAGCGCTACGGGGCCGAACCGACGGGCGCTCACTTAAGTGCACATAGAATCGGGAATAAAGCGAATTTCGCTTGAAAATTTTTACCACACTTTCTTGAGTAGTTATACTAACAATTTATGCAAAAAAATCGATTTTTTTGAATTTTCACAGTGGCGTTCCCCTTTAAACAATTGCCGGTTTTATTCTCGAAAATCTGAAAAATATTTCCTAAGGCCGCATATTGTTAATTTTGGAAAAAAATGCTTCAATCAGGCACAAGATAATCTATTAGTAAAACTGATTTCTCTTGTCCGATTGATTTTAGATGAATCTCCAAGGACTTGTGATAATCACCGCAAGGGACTTCTGAAGAAACGGGCTGCACACAAACAGCGATAACTTTTGCAATAACTAATTTTTTCCGATAGAAATATATCTAATAACACAGGTTTACAAATAATTAATGATTCTTTTACCCAATAACAAGACCATCCAGTTTCTGGTAAATATGTAGTTTTCAGAATATCGCCAAATAACGGCTTTGGATTAAAGAAAAAAAAATATATCATAAAAATTTCGAATTTCTTGACAATTCGTTAGCCGATCAAAACAAGTGGTATATTAATAGCCTAGCTACATTGATTTTATGTCAGGAGAAATACTGCTGAGTTTTCTAATCCTTATCACTTAAAATTGCTACACACCTCTCCTATTTGGAATTTGCTGCCGTTATTTGGCGACCGTTGCATCATTTCAAGATAACTAGGATTGGGCGCATTCGAAAGGCTTTCCTTAAATATACTTTGCGATCCGTTTGTCTTTATCTTTAGCAACGTAGTACTCCCGATTTTATAGCATCAATGATAAAACAGATTATGCTCGGATTGCTCCTCGTTCTAGAGTTATTACTGAATTCAACTTATTCTCTACTTTTATCGATCTGGGGTTTTCACTGTCATCTTTTATGAGACTAAATATAAGTAATTTAATACAAATTAATTTAAATGCAAATTTTTGGAGCATCAAAAATACTTTCTGTAGGTTTCCGTGTACAAGGAATCCGAATATGTAATTAATTTTTACCAAGAAATGGCCGCTCGGGTGCATTTCGCTGTAAAGGATATGGGAAATTCAAATTTTGAGTTTTTTTCGGCTAAGAAGGGAATGGAAATGAGATCTTAGGCTATTGATTACTTTTTCTTTTCGTTACGAACGAATCCCTTTCTTTACGCTTACTCCATTAAATTGTTTACTGTTTTTCATTTGTAGGTGTTTCAGCTGTTTCACAAGGTGTGTCGTAGTATTTTAAGTCGTAAAATTTTTTAACGGCTAAATAAATGTGTACAGGACTTCAAACTTCAACGTACTATTTTTTAACTATGAGAGTAGATGCTTTCCATTTCAATTCAACCGGGCTATTCTGGTCATGTTCTTCGATTTCGATGTAACTCAAATATGTTGCTCTCTAGTCAAAATAATGAGTCACGTATTTTTTTGTTCGCCCGAAAAAAATTTTTTTCAAGAGTTATCGGCAATTTTGTGTTTCGGCTCAATATCGATTTTTTTAATTATATAAGAAACATTTTTTTAAATGCCCATAAATTAGTCAAAAATGAACCGATTTTAATAATTCTGGGTTCAAAATGATCGTCATTACTTACACGAACGACTTCATGTAGAGACAATTGCAAAAAAGTAGTTGACAATTTTTTATTTTCCAAAAAGTGCGAAACAGGTTTTTTACTCAAAAATTCATTACTCAAAAACAACTCATTTTAGCTACGGGGCATTCAGCTCAATTGAAGTTTGAGGTGTCCTCTTGATTTGGAAAAAGTTATAAAAAAAAAATACAATTTTTGAAATATTAAATTTCGAAAAAATTTCAATTTTTTTTTCTTTTTTGCTAAATTGAATTGAAATGGAAAGCATCAGTATTCATAATATGATTTGGGCGGCACAAAGCGTTTAGAGGGTACGCTATTTTTAGCCATTTAATAAATTTAAATTTAAAAAGTCAGTCGGAAAGAATTTTTCTGTTTACTTAATAATCTATATAACTTGAATTTTTAACACTTTTGAAAAAAGGCAGCAATTGGCTGTTATTTTTGCGGGCAAAAATAAAAGCTAAAATTTGACTTTTATTTTTTAGCTCAAATATGAAAGTTTAAATTTTAAATTTATTTTTTGTCCAAAAATAACAATTAAACTTTTAATTTTAAATTTCCGACCAAAAATAGAAGCTAAAATTTTAATTTTATTTTTCCGACCAAAAATAGCAAATAAAATATTCATAGCAATATTTAATTTTTTAATGAAAAAAAAAATTAAAATCTCTGGTGTTATTATCCCCTTTTGGGCCAGTTTTGACGGAGTTTTACGCATTATCCCTTCAACTTTTATTTTTGACAGGAAAACTGAAATTGAAGTTTTAACTTTTATTTTTGATCGAAACAATAAGGTCAAAATTTAGCTTCTATTTTGCACCGAAAAATAAGAGTCAGATTTTAACTTCTTTTGCTCAAATGAAAAAATGTCGGTGAGAAAATAAAACAAAGCGTGACAGCTCCGTTCTCTGGCTTCCACCCATCGAAATTCTATTTGTTTATCCAGCTTGCTTCAAATAGTTTAAAACTGCTTCGTGTAAAAGTTAGACTCCCAGTGATCAATCAATATCAGAATGTTTATAATTAAAAAAGAAATTAACATAAATAAAAAATGTTGCAAGTCATTTGTGCGATATACGTACGTATTTTTGAATAACCCTCACTACGCAAATTTCGGATTTACGATTGGCCCACAACGATATGGCGGCAGACAACCGGCGAATACAAACTGGCGATATGCCAATAATTTCGCTTTCGCTTCGCCCTGCGGCTGATTTGCTTAAACTATCAGACGAACAGCAGCAATTTTCATACATACACACATACATATGAACACACTTTAGCAATTGCATTTACATACGTATAATATACATTTTTTTCCTTCTAGAAGTTTGCATGTCAATTTCGAAATTACCTACGGAAACTTTTTAATTAAGCATTTAAACGGCTATCGGCTGCAATCGTAGCCGGTGGCTTTCACAACCTGTTGCACGCTGACATGCCACTGTGGGGTGTGGATGAAATTAGTATTTTTTAGCGTGCCTTATTAGATACATACATACGTATCTACTTAATTATGTATGTATGTATCCTGTAGGGAAATCCATTGGTTTCTATTGTGACCCTTTTATTGAATTCGGAACTTTTATATTAAAGGATGAGGTGGACTTCACGTGGTGATATTTTAGGTTGCGGCAATCATCTCTCTGCGGTGCTGACTCATATCGAAAAAATTAGAAAATGTCCATTTTTTACTCCCCTTAAAAAGATGTTAACTTTGCCTGAATATTGGCGGTATATTTTATGATTTTTGAAGAAGAAAATATATGTGGAAAATTATATAAAAATTTGGTATATACTAAAATTATGTTCTACAAACATAAAACTCTATAACAATAAGTAGGGGAATTGTTTTATTTTTAACTATAATTATCTCGTTCCAATGGCAACAACAGATAAGGTTAGATTAGACGACTTCTTTGTAAAATAGTTCCGATATAATTTCTCAAGTTCCATCCTAACATTTCCTTAATCATGCGAGGAAGCTTGGATTTCTCTGCAACCACTGCAGAAAAAGGGACTGTTTAACACTTTCTTTGCAAATATCTGGGTTTGGCGGCTAGGCGCTTGAGATTGCTTAGTGTGGCTTTTGAGTATAGCCTGAAGCAGTCCTCCAACCTAGATCGCTTTTCTCTCCTCCTCTACATGAACAGCACTGGATGGCTGTATATGGGTTTTCTTCCTTTAAGTTTTGTAATTTTTCGCAGGTACATAGTAGTGCATATTATGGTATCAAAACGGCACTCTAGTGCTACTTGTAGTGCACCTGTGGTACTCTTACCATCTAACCCACAAAACTACCTGCATTGAACTGTCACTCTGCTCTCACAAGTTTTGAGAGATGGATAAGTTTTTGGCATTAACGAACGCCTACTTGCTAAAATGAGGAATAACTACTACGTACATATTTTTGCGTTATCGAATTTATTAATGATCGGAAATTTTAAAGTAATTAAACATTCACTGTAGCAACAAGTGGATTAATCAGAAACAACAGCGAACAGCTTGCTTCAACAAATATTTCCAAACTTCTTTGCCATGTTGGTGACGTGGAAAATAAGCATTCCGAAAGTGATATTTTCTATACCTGTTTTTTAATAATAGACGCCTTTTACACTGTAGCATTTTTAATAATAGGGTAACTCAAAGCGAATCACTCAGACTGAAATCATTCAGAATACCCAACTTTATTTACAAATTTTTATGAAATTGTGTGGTTTCATCTCTTTATTCTGGGTGAGATTTGTCACTGGCAACTTTTGCTTTCAGTATACATTTCTACATATGTATGTACTTATATATCGTTTGGAGTAGGAATGAAAGAACAACACCCGCAGACATTGAATTGTCAGTTGAATGGCATTGCCTAATGGAACTGCCACGAAAGCAACTTAAAGCAAACCAAATGAAACACAGGAACTTACTCACTAATGGTACTTAGTTTACAAAGATTCGACTAGCGGTGCTAGAGAATGCCACGAAAATAAACCTTTTGTTTACATTTTTCACTGTGAGTGAATGACTTTCATCCATATGTTTCACCGTTCACTTTTATTGTACACTTTGGATGAAACAAAAATGAAAGTCAATTAACATTTATCAATCCTCCAAGATAAACATCCACAGTGACAAGTGTAATGAATCTTTTGATTTTCTTCACAACTACATACACACGAGTACGTATTCCACAAGGTCTCTCTTCAACAAATAGCAATCGAAAATAATAATAAGTATAGTATTCAAGTATGGGATGGACTTTATGGCGTCACACTTAGTCATAATGTAGATACAGTGGAATATTTTAAACAAAACAAACGAATGAAATGCATAACAAAAGAAGATAAAAACCGACAGGCAGCCGATTGGTGGAAGTGACCGACAACTAACAAAGAGCCACTGAAGGTGCATTGACTTTAGCGACAATCTAATACGACGCTTTTATGAGTTGTTGCTAACGGTTAACAAAAAAAATAACAACAAAAAGCGTTACATTCTTGTTCACGCTTGCAAGACTATCGCTCGTGTGGTTTAATGACCATTTCCACAGTCGTTTAATCACTTAGCCGCATTTTCACGATATATTTACACTGATGGTTGTTGGGGATGTGCCGATATATTTCTAGTATCGATAATTTTACTCCGATGCCTTGTGTTTTTCTTGGGGAAAAAAATTATGCTCGATCGATACTCACTTAATTTCTTAAATTTTTATTTTTTATAGTAGACATTAGAAAGTATGTTATCATAGCTCTATAATGCTCGATTCACGCTTCTAACAACATTAACTATTCTGACAGGGCTGCCAAATGTTATAGGGTCGCTCGTTATTGCCACTTTAATGGCCAACCCTGTATAATATGCCTTGCCATTGAATATAGCGGCGAACTCTAATGGCCGTAATTTTATTTCGATGACCTCGAAAAATGTATAGCCAGCAAAGAAAGCAAAATTTTATGTTTCAAGTGCAGTGTGTTAAACATAATCAAACTCTAGCAACCTTTGCTTTCTATTTTTATATCTGTCGCAAGAAAATGTGATAAGAGTTTCTTAAAAAATTGTTCATTAAGTAGTTTTGCAAAACTGAAGCGTGCACCTTCACTGAAGATAAAGATAAAAAGTTGAAAAGAGTGCTATCAATGATAAAAATTCCAAAAAAAAAAAAAATTGCAGGCTACAACTAATACTTTCATTTTATTGTTAGATGAATTTATTAATAATTTATTGTATGTAAGTGTTTTCAACACAAATATATACAAGCAATTTTCATCGATATTTATTTTATATATTCGGCGAAAGTATCTCTGCTAAAGATACTTCATTTCAAGATAAAAGTGTCGACCACCTTCTTGTATCGGCACATCGCTAATTGCAGTACTACAAACTGAGATGACTATAAATTTAAGTGGACAAATAAAACATTAAAAACTCATAATTGTATTAGCAGTGATAGAGGCAATTTAGCTACTAAGAGCTACTATATTAAAGTTTTGCTAACTCATTTATTTATTTATTTAATTTACAAATAATTATACCACTGCATTTTTTCAGAATACTGACTCAGTAATTAGTCCTTCAGCTTAGGCCTTCAGCTTACATACATACAATATATACTCTCAGTACTGTCATGAGTTCTGTTACAAAGATTTTCAAAGCATTTAAAATTCAAATTAAATGCTAACATTTGTCGCATTCGATTCGCAATTTTTCGCTCGCTACGAAATTCCGCAGCGACTTTGTTTATATCCGCTAAATTCACAAGCGATTTCCTTTGGTCAGTGCTTCTAAGTATAGTTTAGGATATTTTTTGTTTATATTTTGGATACTTTATGTTTTTAGGCGAGTCGCTTTAACAGTTATCCAAACAAAAATAACGCAGTGGTGCCAAATCAGTTGGACGCAAGAAAGTTTTTTATTCAATACTCGCTGGGTGGTTGTGATTCTAAACCTGCTGTTTTTTACTTTTTTCACCAGAAATGCTTATTTCAAAATAAGCTCAACTTGATTTAGTTTCATGTATTTCCTTAAGGAAGCAGTAAATCATGGCTAGAGTGCTGATTTATGCCACGATTAATCCATGATAATCTCCAACTGAAAATTTTTCAAAACATTTGCTCAAGAACATCTCAAATTATAATTCCTGTTTCTAGATGGCGTCAATGGGTGGAGTCATGTCAAGAGTTGGGAATTTTGCACTACCACTAAATTGCTCAAATATTTTAGTAGTATTTAAAATAAGGGTTTCATTATCAGTTAATCTTCAATTTTCCAATGCTTCAACTATCCGCTTATTGCCTACCCTGATACCAACTCCTAAAGTTCAGGTACAAGTTTGCCGCAGGGCTCTTTGCATTCTGGCAGTTACCATGAGTTTTTCCAAAGCTACTTCACCAGAGATGAAATTGACCAATTGAATTTACGCATAAGAGGGCATGTTGTTTAGTCATTGCAAAAAATGTTACATGGCAACAATCATTTAAGTCGAATTTTGAATAATTCCATTGACCTCATTATCAGAAATAAAAAAATTAAATTGTTATTTGTCCTGATAAAACTCCCCCCGGTGAACATGTTAGAACCAGAGTTTGCATTAACTACTTTTTTTGCAATAGTTAAAGAAAAATGTTAAGTTCTCTCTGTGGTCGGAGTAGTGGCAAATAACTTGGAGTCGGCCGGAGTACTATTAGCGAAATTATTCATGTGTGCTCCAGCTACTGCTATTGCTCTCGCTTCTGTAATAGTCCAAAGTCCAAGGGATCCGAGGGAGCCAAGGCTAGGCAATAGGGTGGATATGAAGGGCAGAAGTGAGAGTAAAAATGCGAACTACGAAATAGCAGAGCTATTTGAATTCTTGGGCAGAACATACGTATAACACTCCAGCGCTTGAATATACAAGGTGAAGTCCAAAATAAACAAACCTAGTGTCATAAAAATGTTTTTGATGGCGCCATCTTTTTAATGAGTTAGTGCGTGGGAAGTTACATCCCCAGCTGACTTCCAGTGAAAGCTTGATGACATTCAGTTCTGTGGAAGCAAAGTTATTGCGTCTAAAGTGTCAGTATGTTTGTGTCATCGGTACAAAAATGAGTTACGAATAACGAGCTAATATCAAATTTTGTTTTAAAATCGGTAAAACGTTTACCGAAACATTTGAATTGATGAAAAAAGTTCGTGCCAGAGTTCATGAGTGGTTTACACGTTTCAGAGATGGTTGTGAGGACATAAATAAAATGAAGATACCGGCTGCCCAAAATCAGTAATCACCGAAAACTCCATCGAAATTGTTCGTAAATTTATGAAAATGAAAAATGAATAACATTGTATGAAATTCATCGAATCGGAGTTGAATATCTCCAAAACTTCGATTTATCGCATTTTAACTGATCATTTGGGCTTACGAAATGTCTGTGCACGTTTTATTCCGCACAAATTAACTGAGGGCCAAAAACTGCTTAGATTTCAGCATTCGAAAGAGACCTCATTAGAGAGGCGAGAAAAGACGAGAACTTCCTTTACAACATTGTAACTGGTGATGAAACGTGGTGTTTCCAACATGCACCGGAAACTAAGCATCAAAATGTCGAATGAAAGGCCCTAGATGAGCCACTACCTATAATATCGCGTTTGGGGAAGTCAAAAATCAAGTTGATGCTCATTTGTTTTTACGATTCCAAGGCAAATATCCACAAGGAGTTCGAGCCAACCAGATAAAACGTCAATGCAATTTTCTACCTTGGCGTTTTGAAGCGTTTGGTTCGTCGAATTCGCCCCGAATACCGCGAAGGAGGAAGCTGCACAAACTCATCGATCCACTCTTGTGACTGATTTTTTAACCATAACTCGCATTTTTACCATCAATCACAAACTGCATTTGCCTGATTTGGCTCCCTGTGATATCTACCTATTCGGAAAACTGCATTTGGCCATGAAAAGAACGTGTTTTGCGTCCGTAGAGGCCACCCAAAAGGCTTGTACCAACATCCTGAAGGACATTCCGGTCAATGGCCTTAAAAGATTTTAGATCGCGCAAAACAGTGTATCGAGACTAGAGGGAACTATTTTGAATAAATAAACTTAAAGTTATCAGAATAAAGCTCCTGTCGTTTCGATTTTAACTCAGTCGTCTTTATTTTGGACTTCCCCATGTATAGCAATTGTCATGGTTGAACAGGATTTCATTCTCGCGATATTATCGTTTTGCACCGCAGAAATGACCAGCTTCAAAGAAATGCTGACACTCATAGCTGCTATAACCCATTGCAGTATTCAATCTTGCTTCCAGGCAGTCAAAATGATCTTTTTCTTAACGAAGTACCTACTATAATGTTTTTCTTTACTCTTCCCTTATTTCATATCCGATTGAGCCGCAATGAAGCGCGACCGGGTTTGCTAATTAATTAATAAAAAAATCAGAAAAATATACAAAATAAGAGATTGTTATACATTTTCTGCTTAAATTGGTTATAAAGTAAGTTATTTTGACCACCCACTCGAGTGAACGGGCTCCCAGTGCAATGACCGGTATGTTCAAGAGTCCGTACCACAGCAAAAGGCGTTTATTTTGAAAAATTTTGCTAGGTTTCCAAAAATTTTATTAATTAATAATAAAAAAAATTGCAATAAAACCTAAAAACTCTTTACTTACATATGTACACTAATATATTGAGTTCTAAATAATTATTTATTTTTATTTCTTTTCAGCTATCCATTTGATTGAATCGTGAGAAGCAAAACAACTAAAAACTTCAAAATGTATCCATTTGTAAGTTGCTTAATTTCTAATTTATTGTCAGTTATTATTTCCTGAATTCACATTGTTATGCGCTTACTAAATTAATATCTTAAGTGTGTAATATTTAATCAAAATTTAATTTATACATACATATGTACATATTTACTAACAAGAATGTTTGCATCGAATGTTTTGCATAATGCATATTTTATAAAAAAAAATATTTTAAATTTAACGAAAAACGAAAAAACGAACACTCTAAATTCGCAGAAATACTTTTGTAAATAGTTTCCAACAAAATATTCGATTTTGGCGAGCTAATCATACACACAAATCCTCACTTTGGTGCAAACATTTTCTCTGAATGCAGTGAAAAGCATAGCTGGAACAGTTGGATAATGTTAATTTTTGCGTTTGCGGCTTTTAATACCTTGATTTTATTTTTTGTTAAAATGGTGTGGATTGGTAAGTGGCATTTGGTACCCCCTCCCTTCTCACCTAACCCATGTATTACCTAAGGAGCTGTATTGCCTAATGACACCTAAAATCAATTGTAATAAAAAATCCAGCTCAACTATTTTCAAAAAAATATTCTGAATTCTATTTATTTGAATACTTAGTAGCGCATTTCCTCAAAATACGCACTTTGGAAAGCGCATTGTGGGTCTTGCTTTGTTTCATGTTAACATACCCGGTGGTGCAAATACCAGAAAGTTTTTTGTTTATAGGACATTTTGACGTCAACAGCCTCTTCCCGTGCAAAATATTTCTATATAAAACCATTTACTTTGTTTAGGTTTCATTTCTACTCACTCACATTCAACACGAGTTGTAAAGCTAATAAGAATAAACGGTTAATTTTTAACTCCAGTTAAAAACAAAATAGAGTTAATCATATTTAATTTTTATTCATTTTGTACAAAAATACTTTTTGCTATTTCAATTTACTAACGCAACTCGAAAATCGTATATGTACGAATTTTAACCCGAGTTAAGATTTTTATCGAGTCAGAAAAAAATTTATACATTCAATTAGAGTTAGCTTCTTAACTCGATCTAAGAAAATATTATAAAACGTGATCAATTTAGAAGCATCGGATTTTGAATCGAAATAAAACGACGAAAATTCAAATTAATTGGGCAATCATTGTTATTTTTGTGTAGAACCATTCATGACATTTATTTTTTAAAGATAATCCCTTTCACATGTAGGCCACAACTGCGCCACAATTCGGCCATCCTTAAAAACCAATTCTAAATTACTCGCTGGAGCTGAAAAACTTTACAAATGTTGGCTTCCAATTCCTCAATCGAAGCTGGTTGATCCATAAAGCATTTAGACTTTACATACCGCCATAAATAAAGGCCAAAGGTGTGATATCGAACGATCTTAATGTCCAATCTACTGGTCCGAGGCGAGAGATAAATTACTCACCGAACCGACGATGCTGTAAATCCATTGTTTTAAGGACTGTATGGCGAGTAGCGCCGTCTTGTTGGGACAAAATGTTTTGGAGATAACGGGATTCAATTTCCGTCATCAAAAAAATCGTTGATCGTTGAACCAATGATTCCTCTAGGCCATAAGCCGCACCAAACGCTTCTTATCAATGGATGTAAAGGCTGTTCTTGGATGGCTTCGGGTTGCTCTTCAGTCCAGATACGGCAATTTTGCTTATTGACGTAGCCATTCAGCCAAAAATGGGTCTCTCCGCTAAACACCACAAGTTGGCCTGACCTCACCAGGAACACTTTTCACAGAGCGTCGATTTTCTTTATACAATTGTACGATCCGTAAACGTTGTTGAGGCGAAAGTCTTTCCATGATGAAATGTCAACGAATACTGAAAAAAATTATGTATTTAATTCGACAGTAGTCTCGCGTGATCTATCAAAAACACCCTATTAAAAAAAGTACCTCGAATCTAATTACCCTTTATTTGTGTATCTACATATAAATACTATATGTAAGTGAGGGAGAATGAGACTTAAAGATAGTAAGTGAATATCTTAAGTACCCATTCGGAATGCAATTAAGCACTTTGGGTTAGAAAATCTTTTAAATTTATTTCCAAAGTTAGTACTAGAGCTGCGTTCAGCAGATTTGGTCGAAATGAGTCTAAACAAAAAACTCACTTGACAGTGAATAATGCACATCGTTTCCGTTGTTCTATGAAATATTGTTCCTGCTGCGGCCGAAAATGTGCAACTGAATCAAGTAATATTGACTCGTAACTGGTATCGGACAAACCGCACGAGATTGACGAAGTGCCAATGCATCCGCAGAGATTGGTAGTTCGATGTGGACTTTGGAGTAGTGTCATTATTGGCTAATTCTTTTGAGGTGCTGCTAGAAAACGTTCGCTCACCGTTGCAAAATGATCACAACCCACTTTGTGTGAATTCAAATTAAGGCTATGAACTCTAGAGAATCTTATAATTTTTCTTGTTTGATCTTTGCATCCATATTTTACACACTAAGTTTATGAAACATGTCGATTTGGTTTTGGCGATGCCAATTTTTCGCCTCGCAACTTCAATTTAATTCTTGTTTTGAGTAATGCCGTCAAAGGTCAATATTATACGAACAATCCAAAAACTATGACGATTCTTAAGTCAAATATGGTTAGAGAAATTCGCAAGCTAGAGCGAGAAACCTTCAAAAAGGTCCCAAAAAATCGCTTTTAAAGCGTGCCTCAACTTCGGCGTTCATATTACCAGAACTAAATCATTGAAACCACGGCGTTAATGTTGCATTGAGCCCACAAAAAACACCAGCTCCTTTGGCCACCTGTTCTGCGCTTTCATTTTCGTCAAAGTGCGACGAAAGAAGGCGTCTAATTTTTTCGTGTTTTACCGCCATTTTGGAACGCTATAATACACAGCTGAATTCAGGAAGCACTAAACTCATAAATAACTTTCTTTTGAGCTTTAATGCTACCTTTAAACCGCCATAAAGTATGACTCGATGTAAAGTGTTTCCACGTTACCGTAATGACGCGTATTGATATTCGGCCAAGTACAGTAACATTTGAAAAACACTTATAAGGAATATTAAATAATATTTATGTTAATGCAACAACAACAAACGCAGATATAACTCACTAAAGCGCTCGAAACTTTTTACTTCGTCTAGTATTTTATTTTGAATAACTTACTTATATTTGCACCACCCGGTAAACATTGTGCGTTTTGTGTTAAAGCAGAAATAAAAAGAAAATGTCTCACATGATGACTAAGCAAATTTTATTTTTAACTTGAACAATCAACAAAAGATCTGCCTCAATGATTCATTTGTTCCCATGTGATTGTAAGTTCAACAATCGAGATCACCAAATTTTGTTTCGCTCCCATCGTCAGTTTCGCACCCACTCAATCATCACACCTTTCCGGTTTATGGGCCATTTCCTTTGCCACTTTCCTGCTACACTTTTTTAATGCTGTTAAAATTAAATGTAAATACATACAAATATACATTTTTCAACTTGTCCATTGCTCACTTGTCTATTCACTGTAAAATTGTGAACAACGCAAATGTAATCAAAATTTAGCTAAGACGAAAAAACAAAAAACACACCCAAATTGAGCAATTCAAATGCTTTCTATGCAGCCATCACTTTGTTTCATCATCAGTTTGTTTCTTCTCAAATAATTCATGCATCTTTTGTAGGGTTCCGGCATGCCACAGCCACAATCCAATTCGCCATATAACAATCAGAACAATCCCAATCCCGGCGCGCCAGTTGGTGTGCCCTTTGGCGCTGGTTGGATAGCGCCTGCGCAACATCACACCAATTCCTCTCCGCAACATATGCCACATCAAAATAGTTTACATTATCAACCATTGCCCTCACACCATCAGACACCATATCCTTCTACTAACAATATGTCGCATCATCTTCAACATCAAGCGCCCTATCCCCCTATGGGCTCACCGCATAGTGCACCTTATCCAGGCTCCTCGTACCCACACAATCCCCAACATGCGCAAGCACCTTACCCATCAGCATCGGGGACGCCCACCCATGGCACGGGTAGCGGCGGCGCAGGAGTGCCTACGCCCTATCCATCGCACACAGCTCATTACACGCATCCGGCTACGCATAATTCTTATGCGCCAACGCATGGATATACGCCTGTACCGACTTCGGTCGGCTATGAATCACCAGCCGGCAATATAGCGCACTGTTTCCAAGAGTTGGCTCACCGTCAGGGTCATGTGCTGCACCATCATCAACCGTTTGCCCCTAGAGAGGTTTGTGTAAAATAAAGCTCATGCATGGATACGTGCATACATACATATGTATCTACTTAGAAATATACAAATTATACAGTACAAACATACATAGCACATACATATATACATAGTTGAAATAAGATACACTACAGCCCTGATCTGCATTTCGATTTTGATAAAAAATGTTCGATTTAAAAAGCGTTGCTTAAGATTTGAAATGAAATGTAGTAAAAGGCAAATTGCACCTTAGCATGTAAGTTATGTGTATGCCAACATTTTCCGTTTTAATCTGCATAGTCTTCAGTCTATTATTCGTCTAGTCTGTATTTAAGTAGTTTAATAAATCTTTTCTGTACAAATTTTATTCAAAATTTCTTTGAATAAGAGCGAAGAAGAGATTCCATGCGAAGTGATCCAAGTATTTTAAACATTGCCGTCCATTTTTCTGAACATTTTTTTATTTGTAGGTTTGAGTATAATTTAATAATTTTAATAATAATTAATTTTTTAATAATTTTGAGGTTTTTTCCATTTTGAAAATTTTTAGCATAGAGTTTGTTGTTGTATCCTTGGTTAATTTTAATGTTTTTTTATTTTTTTTTAGTTTTTAGTACAAAATAAGCTTATTAAAAAAAAAATTGTTGGGAAAATCTTAAATTTTTTGTTAAAAGAGTATGAAAAAATTTAATGTTTTTTATTTTTGAAAAACACCCCTCAGTTTTTTTTATACTATTTTCCTTAGTATGTACTCTTTAAAAATAAAAAATTAAGAATGTATAAAGCACTGATACACCCTGTGCTTACATATGGCTGTGAACTATGGACGCTGAAAGCTAACAAGACCAAACAGCTAAAGTGCTTTGAAAGTAGAGTGCTCCGAAAAATCTATGGTCCGCTTAGACTGGCAGATGGCACTTATCGCATTAGGCTCAATGCCGAACTGGAAGACAGGGTTTAGAAAGAAACTATAATAAGATTTATTAAGTCTCAACGACTCAGATGGCTGGGACACGTGGATAGAATGGCACGGGAGCGATCAACGAGAAAGGCACTAGATCTTCGCCTAATTGGAGATAGAAAAAGGGCACATCCGAGGAAAAGGTGGCTAGAAGATGTGGAAGCTGATCTTAGGAAAATGCGCGTGCAATGTTTGAGGGAAGTGGCGGTAAATCGAAAAGCTGTGAAGGAAGCAATGGTTCACCAAGAACTCTG
>JAYXIM010044836.1:0-21287 GCA_037575425.1 Anastrepha fraterculus | reverse complement strand
AGGGGTTCCCTGGAAGAAACTACAATCTGTACTATAAGCGTACTCAAGGTAATCCTAGATCATGTATTGTAGCCAAAAAACACTTAAACATATTTTTAATCCCATCATACAGTTCACAGGATGTGACGGCCGTTGAGGTGGAAGCTGCTGACGGTGTCAGCATCACACTTGCATCCATCTATATGGCACATGATCGGCCAGCACCGCCCGAGGAGGCTTGTGGGCTTGTGCATGAAGGAACCAGAAACAAAACCCTGCTACTCGGATGCGACGCCAACGCGAGGCATGCGTTGTGGGGAAGCTCTGAGACAAACGACCGAGGTGAGTCTTTATATAATTTTATTATTAATACTAACTTATCGGTATGTAACAGGGGTAACACACCCACTTTCACCTTTCCTAGTACGGAGTACTTCAGAGGATGGGAGGAAGTGATTGATGTTACTCTAATGTCTGAAAATAGCTCAGTTAGGGTAGATAATTGGAGGGTATCCAATAAAAGGTCCTTCTCTGATCATAGTTGGATACTCTACGATTTGGATCTTAAGGTAGATCCACCCCTACCGTATCGAAATCCTTTGAGAACCAACTGGAAGAGGTTCAAAAATGCAGTAAACAACAGGTTAGGAGAGATTCCTATCCCTCAAATCACTCTCACGGAAAACCTTGAGAGTAGGGTCATAACACTGGAAAAGGCATTTAGTAGGGCCTACAAAACGTCCTGCCCCATAAAATTTAGCAAAAAAACTCACCCTCCTTGGTGGAGCAGTGAGCTCTTAGAACTAAGGGAAAAATCTAGATCAACGTTTAACCTCAGCTACTCGACGGGAAATTGGGAATTGTACAGAGAAAGTCGGAGACAGTACAAAAAGGCAATCAGGGCCGCCAAAAAAGAGAGCTGGAGGGAATTTTGCTCGTCAATCGAATCCACCAGGGATTCTGCTAGGCTCAGCCGCGTTCTTTCCAAAGACCACTCAATGGCTTCTTGGGTCAAGAAACCTGATGGAACTTGGACTGCTACAGCAGAGGAATCGCTAGAGCTTCTGCTAAACACGCATTTTCCGGGATGCAGCGCTTACGAAAGTGAGAGGGGAAATATTAGGCGGAGCCAATATAATCCACAGCATCTTGCAAATGAAATTATTACCAAAGAAAAAGTTGCATGGGCAATCAAATCTTTCTCACCCTTTAAATCTCCGGGGCCAGATGGGATCATTCCAAAGATGTTACAGGAAACCTTGGACTGTATCCTACCATGGCTAGAGGAAATTTTTAAAGCGTGTTTAAACTTAGGCCATATTCCAGATAGCTGGAAACTAGTCAAGGTCGTATTCATACCAAAAGTAGGTAGAAGAGGACATGAATCAGCGAAGGACTTCAGGCCAATCAGCCTTTCGTCTTTCCTGTTAAAAACCTTTGAAAGACTTTTGGATATGCACCTCAGAAGCTCTTTGGAGAGCTCTGGTATATCAACTGCACAACACGCATACCTTAAAGGCAAATCTACGGAGACAGCGCTTCACGAGGTAATCCGAACTATAGAGGGCTCTCTAGAGAGCAAACATTATACCATGGCGGCATTCTTGGATATAGAAGGTGCCTTTAACAATGTTAGCACAGATGCCATCCAACGGGCGTTGATAGACCTGGAGGTGGACAGTTGCGTTAGTAACTGGGTCATCTCCATGCTAGAAACCAGGATCATCAAAGCTAATATGGGCAATATCAACATAACCAAGAAGGTCCACGGGGGCACTCCACAAGGGGGAGTATTATCTCCACTTCTTTGGCTATGTGTGATCAGCAAAATCTTAATAAAACTTAACGGAGGTGGGGTAAAAGTGGTGGCGTACGCTGATGATGTGGTGCTAATGGTGTCAGGACTGTGTCCAAATACGATCAGTGGGATCATCCAAAGGGCGTTAGGCGAGCTTAACTCTTGGGCCACAGGATGTGGGCTAAGTTTAAACCCGCGTAAAACAGAACTTATGCTTTTCACCACCAGATACAAGGTACCAACTTTCACCCTACCAAACATCAACGGACAAACTCTGTCACTATCAACCAGTGCAAAGTACTTAGGAGTAATTCTGGACTCCAAACTTAGCTGGAAGTTAAACGTCGAAGAACGGGTAAGGAAAGCAGAAATTGCTTTATATACCTGCAAACGTATGCTTGGAAGAAGATGGGGTCTTCAACCTAAGCATACATTATGGCTGTATAAGGCGGTTATACGACCAATTTTAACGTATGGCTCGGTAGTTTGGTGGAAAGCTCTGGAGAGAGAGTACAATACCAAATTACTCGGCAGAATACAAAGATCAGCCTGTGCAATAACGGTCGGTGCAATCAGATCATGTCCTAGAGAGGCTCTCAATGCACTGACACACGTTATTCCAATAGACCTACATATAAAGAAGACGGCAACCATGAGTGCATTTAGGTTAAATGAAGCGGGTCGCTGGAAAGAAAAAACTTATGGTCACGCTAGTCTATTATTGCGACAAACTCAGTTAACCTCGGTGAGGACTGACTACATCGTCCCGATGGTAACGTTCAATAGGAATTTTGCCACACTATTTCCATCTAAAAAAGAATGGAATAAGGGATTCTCTCTAAACACCTTCGATACCACAGTCTATACAGATGGCAGCAAAATGGATTGTGGTGTCGGAGCTGGTATATATTCTCAGAGACTTGGAATTGGAAAATCTGTGCGTCTCCCTAATACCAGTAGCGTCTTCCAAGCGGAAGTACTAGCAATTGGGGAAGCCTGTAGGTTACTAATCGCAGATTTCTCTTTCAAGGGCAATATCGCTATTCTTTCGGATAGCCAAGCTGCAATCCAGGCGCTGGATGCGACTATAACAACCTCTAAAGTGGTGGAGCAAAGTAGGAATAGCCTCACCAACTTGAGTGAAAACCATAGAGTAACCTTAATTTGGGTCCCGGGACACCGGAACATAGAAGGTAACGAAAAAGCTGATGAACTGGCAAGAGGGGGATCTGCCATGAATAGCGCTCTTGCAGTACCAGTACTCACCCCACTAGGTGCGGTCAAGAATGCAATTTCCCTAAAATACCTTCGAATCGCAGAGTGTAGATGGAGAGACCAGACGAAATGCAAAATCAGCAGAACGTTATGGCCCACCTACAACCTCAAGCAATCGTCGACATTAATAAACATGAAACGACGGGACACCTGTAGACTTACGGCAGTCATAACTGGCTTCTGGTCTATCGGAGAACAAGCCGCCAAAATGGGCATCCCTCACAACACATACTGTCATAGTTGTAAACAACCGGAGAAAAAAGAAACAATATTCCATTTTCTCTGTGAATGCCCTGCCCTATGGAAGGACAGAATGTCAACCCTGGGCAAATCGCTGTTCGAGAGTCTCGAGCAGCTGTCTGGCTTAGACGTCAACAACCTAATAAGGTTCCTAAACCGCACAAACTGGATATAGTCCTGCTGCGAATAACTGTTAAACAATTTGGTAACGAGGATGTGGCAACAAAATGGTGCGGAAGCGCTAGTTGGATTCTGGATGAATCACCACTCTAACCAACCAACCAACCAACCTCTTGAATACAATTATAAATAAATCATAGATAAAGCAATGGAATTTGCATTCCACACCACCTACAAACTTATCTAGGAATTCAATGCGGAGTACAAATATATGCAGACATGCCACACAGGCGGAATAAAAAAACAGCAAGCGCTCTCTCAAACTGACCTCAGCAGTTCTTTTAGTCTCATTTCAATGCTCATGCATATTGTCTCATATTTACTATCGCAAATAAAATCAGTCATGAATCGCTAAAACAACAATACTGTTATGAAACCTCCAAAGAATGTAGAAAATGGTGCTGCAGCTATAATAAAAATAAAAACAAAGAACTACAACCGAAGTGACAGTTGAGGTGGACATGAGCACGATACAATCATATATGCATGTGTGTGTATACTTACAATTAGTTACATGTGCATTTACACATACACAAACACATAGTAGCGTGTGTTTGTAATACCATATAAAACAATGACAGCAACAATCAGCCATTGTGGCCTTTACTCAAGCCAAAAGCGAGTCAAATAAATAAAAACAAACCAACTCTAACCTTTTACTGCAGACTCACTTTCTGACTTTGGCCATCAATGCGCTGCTATGTTGCAGCTGTTGTTGCGGGTCACAACAATTGCCATTGCTGACATTATTGCTTTTGTTGTTTTGCGCACGATAAATCATTATATTACAAATGTTTGTTTGCCTGCACGGCCAGTGCCTGAGGGGAGAGGCGGGGTATGGTGCTGGAGAGAAATTTGCTCAACTGCCCTTGTGACATGTGACACACCCACTAGACCGCTCTGTTAAGCTTTATTCAAACATTATTCGCACTCACATTCGAATTCACTCGCTCACTCCAGCATTTTGATTTCGATTTTCACACTCCGCTAACGGGCCCTTTTGCTGCCTTCTTCCTATCAGACGCCACATAAATCGTTTTATTTGTATTTTTCTGTTGTTAGAGGTCAACTGCTTTGTTTTTGTATTTTCCTACAATAATCATTTTTGTAGCGCATGCACATGCACATATATACACACATACCCATATATAGTCTCATATATGTATATATGTTTTTAAGAGAATGAGTACCTACTCCCACTTATAAGCAATCACGTATTATTTATAAGCATACATGCATGTGTACATGTATACAAACATACCCTGCAGGGAAAAGCCGAGCTTTGCTTACATACCAAGCATTCTTGTTCAGATATTTGTTAGTAATAAAAGAAATCGTACTAATGCGTCATTGACTAAAATAATGCCGGTAGTAACAGTATTGATTTTACATCAAATTAGATGATTTCTTTTAGATAAAAAGGTTTAATAAATACACTAAAGCATCGCGATGATAAGAAGAATACCATACGTAGGTACAAATAGATTTCTGACTCGTTACACGATGTGTTTAAAGTTTGATTCAAAGTTGTAAAAATTTGTGAGTTGAAAGTCGTATCGAACTTGTTTAAGCAGAGGAATAAAAGAAGACATAAAAAAAGCAGAAGGAGGTACATACATTTTAAAACAGGGTGCGCCATCTTTTATGTGGACATGAAAACATTGAATGGCTTGGAAAAAAAAAAAACTGATTTGTATAAATGAGGTATTTTTATTTGGTTTGGTTATTCACAATTTATTAAAACTATTTTTTGAATACAATATCAATCAAGTGGCCACCTTTATTAGCAATCAAAAACTGCGACCTTTTTTCTGCGTTTGTCAAACATTTCGGGTTTTATAGCGTCGATTTCACGTTTGTTTGGTGTAAAGCGATTCATGGTTAAAATTGTACTGAATTGACGTATCGAAAACATGTATGACAAAGTCAATCGGTTGGTAAATAACAAAGTTACTCAGCGTTTACCTACCGACATAAAAGATGGCGCACCGTGTAGTTGAACCATTCCAGTTTCCCATTCTGAGATGTTGCAATCTTAGCATCATAGGCTCTTCTCATTTTTCTTTAAAGTCTGATGATGCCAATCAATCCTAAACCTAAGAAAGATAGTATTGAGTTGCAGGAAGAAAATGAAAATTCATCTGCGAATATGGCGAAAGGATCGTTAGAAAAAAAATCTTACTTTGGTGCATTCAGCATAAATCACCACTCACAGCATTGCAGGACTTACTTTCTATTTTGCAAGAAAAACATTTGGATGTTCTCATATGTCCGGAAACCCTTTTTGCCAAAAAAAAAGGGAAGAAAAAATATTGAAAATAGGCTATATTGCCTAAATAGGTCGATTAAATCTCGTTTTCCTCTGAAGTCTGAAAAAAACAAAGAAAAATGGAAAGGTGGGGCCGAAAACCCCTAATGTGAAGACTTCTATTATCTTCGATCACGAAAAAGGACAGAGTGTAAATGGAGAAAACTCCTCACAACAACCGTATACACTAATATTTATGAAACCGAAATTTAACTGGCATTAGTTTAAAATTCTCCAAATGAATAACTTAAATTATATTTATTTATTAGTTTTTTTGAAGTATTTTTTTTTTTTAATTTTTTTGTGATTTATTTATAGTGCCAGCCAGAACCAATTTTGAATTGTTTAACTACAATATTTTCAGGTACTTTTTTATTACTTTTATTAACGATGCATAAAGAATGTCATAATCTTAATTTCCACCATAAACCCGTCCACAGGTAAAACCCGTCAAACAGTCGATTCATAAATACTTAATTATTAAGAACGTCGAAATGGCGATGTTCAAGGTTGTTCAGCAACTTTATCAACAGAACGCCATGCCTGATCTGCCTGTCCTTTATCTATCCTCGGAAAAACCGGTTTCTTGAAATTTGTTTCCCAACATTTGAGTTGTCCACTCATTCGATTTCGCATCTGCCAACTTGGAAAATGTCAAAGATACCAAAAATGACGTGAGTGAGAACAGTACACACTGAAAGCGATCAATTCGGTTCCTGGAGTCAAATTAGAGACAATGCGCATGGTAGAAGCCTTTGAGAGAGACTAGTTTCTGGGATATGCTCTAATTAAGATCGGCGCATCTACCAAATTGAAGTAATTTTGAATTCATACTGTTTGTATATTTTTAAGATGTGCCAAGGAATAAATGTAGATATAAATATACAGGAATTATTTACTATTGTTATCTAGGCATATCTTTTGAGCGAACCTTGAGAACGTGTAACTTTGAATCCATTTTTGAATATTTCATCAATTATTGTGCTTGAAAGAAGTTTATTTTAATTTGAAAAAAAAAACGTTTTCTGAGTAGACTTTTAAAGTGTAATTGAATTTTTTAAAACGTTAGTATAGATGGGCTTTTTTACTTTTCTTCACTTTTTAACTAGTCTAAACCTGTTAATTTTAGAAATATATTGAACTAGAATTTTTTGTTCTACTATTCGTATAAACTAGTATTTAAACTGGTCTTTTGCTAATGCAAGGCCGGTCAATTGACATTTAGTATGGCGTCGCTGTATTAAAAATACCACTAGCTACAATGAAAAATGGCAGAACACGAACTAGTTGAGCTTAATGTGCAGTGGTAGTAATCTAGTTTGCTGCAGGGCACTTTCATACACTGTTGCTATATGTGTGTTAGTGTTTGTTTGTTCGTTTCGGTCGTCGTTCCATGACTTGACACCTTTTGCACATAGCACACATTGCTGACATTTGACATTCGCCAACTCACTCAGGCTCCCCACTCTCACTACGCACACACCTCTACA
Source organism: Anastrepha fraterculus (assembly GCA_037575425.1). Classification (NCBI taxonomy): domain Eukaryota; kingdom Metazoa; phylum Arthropoda; class Insecta; order Diptera; family Tephritidae; genus Anastrepha; species Anastrepha fraterculus. The sequence goes on along the minus strand of JAYXIM010044836.1, from coordinate 14,017 downwards.
TCATTTAACGTTCTTCCATTTTTGTCGCCCGAAACGTGTAATAATCGATTACCACAATGCTTTATGGCGTTTAAGAAAGCATAAATTCATTAGAAATTTATTATATGTTGGTAAGTAATTGGGTTGCCGTTGGAATGTCATTAAACACTTTCTAGTAGTAGAGTCCAATAATTCAATGTTCCCTGACGAATGGTAAGTGACATTTTCTATTAATAAATATATTTGGAATTGATTATTAACTAACTTTATCAAAGATATATGTAAATGTACATACATATAAGTAATTATGTCAAGGAGTTTTTTTGAATTCACGACGTAATGTTAAGCTGTCTTGTCATTGGCTCACTTCCATCTACGAGAGGAAGGACAAAGGCTATATTTTTAGACATAAACTCATAAACTTATCTTATTATTATTGTTAACTTGCATATGTATATTGGATTGCTTTGTTACTGAACTGTAACTGGTGTAAAAATTTAGATCAAGAAACTTTCATGTTAAAATCATTCTAGTTGTATATACCAATGTTGAAATACTATTAAAAGAACTTTTTTTCTTCTTCTTTCGGGACAACTAGCAAGTACAGCAGTCAGACACAATTAAGTCCATTGTATTGCACTCGGATTCCCTTTTAATTTTTTAATTTTCTTTAAATCTACTAAGAAGACCTCCGAAGAAATCTGAGTAGATCTTGTGGTGCCAAGGAGCCAAGGTGGTTGCTTCCTAACACATCAGTGTCAAAGACCTCAAGCCTGATTCGAGTGAAGGCCTCAGTCTTAATCGTACTACTGACATAAATAAATAAAAACAATTTTTTGTTTGCCTCCTTTATTAATTACACCTGTCTTATGACACTAAGTAATTCTTTCTACAGGTTGAACTTCATAACATTAATCATTATCGATATAACATTTTGGTTAAGTATTTGAGTGAGTTTACAAGTGTATGTACATAGCTTTAAATTATTCTAATTATCAGCTGAGTTGGTGTTGGTCGTTTGAGCCGCCTGGAGTTTGCCCTTTCTGCTTATGGGAGTTTTCGCATGTCAGAATTCGTATGGTTCATTAAACAGACAATATGATTTGTGCTGCGTTTGCGCGTGATTTCTGCTACTGTATCGATGTTGAGGTCGCGATGGATATCTTCATTTGGGACGCACCAAGGTGCATTGGTTATAGTTCTGAGTATTTTCGATTGTAGTCGTTGAATAATGCTAATGTTAGTTTTACTTGCAGTTCCCCAGATTTCTATGCCGTATGCCCAGATTGGCACAATAACAGTTTTCTAAAGGGTGGTTAAGTTTTAAGGGCCGGTATTGATTTTGAATCAAATACGATTGTTTTAGGAAATTATTATCATTTCGCTCTATTATGATAATATTGGTATAGCTCAATTACGTATAAGATAAAATATTGGCCAACTGGCCGCCGCGGCCTTGGGGGCAAACCTCCATCAGATGGTACAAATTTTCGGCATAAGGCATAATTGCGGTTCTATGCCGTTAATGTACCGAATTATCTCACCCTTTAGCTCGTGAATTGTTGCTGGCTTATCGACGTACACCTTTTCTTTCAAATAACCCCAAAGAAAGAAGTCCAACGGTATCAAATCACATGATCTTGGCGGCCAGTTGACATCGCCGCGACGTGAGATTATTCGGTCATCAAATTTTTCGCGCAAAAGAGCCATTGTTTCGTATATCGTCCACATCCATATCTTCCACATTCCACATATCGTCCACATCCATATCTTCCAATTCGGGCCATAAAAAGTTCGTTATCATCTCACGATAGCGAACACTATTCACAGTAACTTCCTTACCGGCCTCATTTTGGCAAAAATACGGCCCAATGATGCCGTCGGCCCTTAAACCGCACCAAACAGTCACTCTTTGTGGGTGCATTGGTTTTTCGGCCATCACTCGTGGATTATTCGCCAAAATGCGGCAATTCTGCTTATTGACGAATCCACTGAGGTGAAAATGTGCCTCATCACTGAAGATGAAGTGCCCGATAGGCATTTTGATTTGAACGACCGTTTTCATAATAAGCCTGAATAACTTTAACGCGTTGCTTGATTGTGTATCTTTCCATGGTTGAAATTGAGTTAGTCTGAAATTGAAAAATGTCAAATGAAATGCAGAAAAAAACTTGACGTTTAGATGTGGTTCACATTCAACATCGAAATTTAACCACTCTTTATATACATTCAGCAATGACAGTTTCGGGCGCCTGCCAAGTAGCCAATACGAGTATAGTAGTCGGAATCTGTTTTTACCGCATTTCTTTTTAACAATCATATGTTCTCTCCATAGAAGTTTGGAGTCAATAGTCATTCCAATGTATCTTGCTTTGGTGTCTATCGGGATTTGTAAATTGTTTATTGTCAGATTCTTATGTCCTACTTTCTTGTAAGAATAAACTACATGAATTATTTTGCCACTATTTATCTGTATACCTTAAGCATTAAACCATGTTAGTGTTTTGTTCAAAATCTGCTGTAACTTGTTTGTTGCTGCTTCCAAGGTTTTATGAGTTGCCAATACGACGGTGTCATCTGCAAAAGTTGCGTTCATGTCGATGCTTGCAAGCAAGGGAATATCAGCTGTTTACAGCACATATGTATAGTACAGGTCCTAGTACACTGCCCTGAGGTACACCGGCTTCCATGAGTTGAATGTTAGAGTATTTATCTCTATACTTCACATAAAAGTACCTGTTTGCTAAATAGCTTTTCATTAACATTTCGTAGTCAAGTGGACGATAATGTTTAATGTTTACACAGCAACGCAGGTATTTCTTTTATCTATTTCTGACAACATTTTATTTGTTACTCTATGTACTTGTTCTATTGTTGAATTTTTTCTACGAAATCCGAATTGGTATGAAGGAAATGGGTTTCGCGCCTGTAGTATGGGTCAAGGCGGTCAAGTCAGCTTCTCAAAAAGTTTGAATAATGATGGTAATAAACTAATTGGTCTGTATGAAGAAGCTTCAGAGGCGTCTTTATTAGGTTTGGGTACTGCGACGATTTCGGCAACTTTCCAAGGCAGTTTAAAGTACTTCATTCGTAATGCTGAGTTAAATATATTTATTAAGTAGAGAGTGGCTTTATCAGCGAACTCCTTTACAATCCTTCCTATGGTTCCGTCTTAACCTGGGGAGTTATTTACGTCAATTTTGTCTCAATGGCTATTCGTATTTCTTTCGAAGTTATTTTTTTAATTGTTGTAGTTGTGTTATTTTTGAGGTGAACATTCAAAAATGAAATGAAAACTGAAATGTACCAACGTATGCTACTTTACCATATAAGTTTCCTTGGTATTCGGCTAACATTTACAGGATCAAAAAAATTTGAGACAAAACAAAGTTGAAGGCCAGCGTTGGTTACAGTTATTTGAACCTTTATACTGGCTGCAACTTAAATAAGCCCCGCTATAGGGAGTATGTAAACTACTTTGAATGCAATGTCAACAGCAATCCAAAAAACTTTTGACGTTACCTAACCCTTGACAATTAGTGGTTGGGCTTGGGTACATCTATGACTGGGTGGGATGGTCACTATACAACTCGACCCCCAATTCGGGATAGAGCGAGTTCATCGAACATGTTTGCAGTCGGAGGTAGCAGACTATATGTTAGCGTTGCTCCTCACTGATATCTGCCCTCCTCTGCAAGTCACTGTGGACTTACTGTACTGCTCGAGGCTATGACATAGCAGACCTTCTTTACCCCACACTCGTGGGGCTCAATTATGGATAAAAATATATGGAAGAATATATGGAAAGAAGCATTACAACTGGCGGATCTATCTTTATTATCTTAATTTCAAGAAGTCAAGAAAGTCTAATTTCAGAGTAACTACTGAATCTAAAGAATAATTAGAATATATACAGACATAATTCTATTTCAAACTTACATCAAACTAAATAAAAGGAAGGGTAGAGTGGGCAATCAGCTTGTTCAAACCCTACAAATCTCCCGGACCAGATGGGATCTTTCCAGCCCTGCTCTCCAAGGGCACTGTGACTGGTACAAATATTCAGATTAAGGAATTATTCCTACCAATAAACTGCCTGAATCTCCGAAATCCAATAGGCCAATCAGTCTTACGTCTTTCATTTTGAAAACCATCGAAAAGCTATTGGACTGTTACCTAATCCACAGTTACAGCACTACACACAATTGTTCGCGATATAGAAAAGGGCCTTTACCTAAAAGAAGTAGCCCTCTGTGCTCTTATGTACATTGAGAATGCATTTGATAAAGTGAACTTTCAAGCAATAGAACTGGCACTTTCCAATAGGGGAACCGAACCAGCAATTGTTAAATGAGTAAGCAACATGCTAAACCAAAGGATAATCACAGCCTCTCAGGTTCAAGTTAACCTAAGTGTTACAGCCGCGAAAGGATGTCCACAACGGGGGGTACTATCGCCTTTGCTGTGGTCTATCCTGGCTTGACGACAAACCCTTAACAATAAGGGGTATAAAACAATAGGGTATGAAGATGACATTTCTGTAATAATTAAAGGTAACCACTAAAGGACCATAAAGGACTTAAGGACATTCCAATACCACTATTATCCCATTTAACAGGAATAGGGTTCTAAATATACCCACCCTGGGAATAAATGGAATAGACGTACTTCTAAAGGAAGAGGTTAAATATCTAGGAATTATCTTGGATAAAAAACTCAGATGGGCCTCCCAACCATCTCAACTAAGTAATAAAAAACGCAAAAAATAAACCTTTGGACAACAAAGCAACTCTTGAGTAAATCCTGGAGTCTTAACCCTAAAATGACCATCTGGATCTACACCCAAATGGTAAGACCTATTCTACTTTGTATGGGGCTTTGGTATGGTGGGTTAAAACAAATCAAACTACTACTATATCAAAACTGTATAAGCTACAAAGGCTGGCGTGCCTAAGCATAACAGGGGCCATGAGAACTACCCCAACTGCTAGCATGGAAGCGCTTTTAAATTTACCACCGCTACATTTAGCAATACAAGAGGAAGCTACTATGCAAGCACTTTCTTTTCATATGAAAGAAAAACTTAAACCAGGAGATCTTACTGAACTCCTCAATATCTTGAACAGGGTTCAACATGCAGTATACATAACCCAGGCGAATGACCACCCGGAACCCGTACTCAATTTTATAAAGAGATATAAGGTTATCTTTCCGTCTATGGAAGAGTGAAACACTAACCCAACATAGATAAATGGTGACTCACAAAAATGGTACACAGATGGTCCCAAAACACTCCAAGGAGTAGGAGCAAGAATAATGGGGCCTGGAGCACACAAATCCCTAACACTAAGTACATATACCACAATTTTCCATACGGAGCTCTTCGCCGTAATGGAAACAATTAAAATCATATCCAAAAGAAGGTTCGAGAAAGTAAAAATTAAAATACTTTCGGACAGCCAATCGGTTCTCAAAATCTCACATTCAAGTCAAAAGTCCTCATAAGGTGTAACAATGCACTTAACGAACTGGCCACTCATAATCAGGTCTCACTGATTTGGCTACCAGGACATGAGGGGCACGAAGGAAACGAGAAGGCAGACTTTTATGCCAAAAAGGGGACAGAAGGGCTATTTATTGGGCCAACACTATTTTTCGGCTTTAACAAAAATCATATAAAATAGGAAACTAAAAATTGGACCCAAACTAAAATTAAGGAACACTGGAACTGCACAAGGTGTGCGCTTTGATGTTGTTCCACAAATGGAGGGACCTACAGTTTCAAGCCGACTCCGAACGGCAGATATTTTTGTGAGGAGCTTTTTCATGGCAGAAATACACTCGGAGGTTCGCCATTGCCTGCCAAGGGGCGACCGCTATTAGAAAAATGTTTTTCTTAATTTTGGTGTCTTCACCGAGATTCGAACCGACGTTCCCTCTGTGAATTCCGAATGGTAGTCACGCACCAACCCATTCGGCTACGGCGGCCGCCGTGAAGAGGAGTATATGGAACTATTAATCACCAACTGTAAGGCATTAGGCCACAGGAGACACATAATCCTGGGCTCGTACCTGCTAGAGGAGGAAGACCTACAATTGCTCCCTCCTAAGGAGCTAGTTCGATTCCTCGGTATACTAAATAATTATAATTAAGTAATTAGGGGCGCACAATAGATTAATCTGGTCGCAATGCATAAAGGCTTTAGCCTAACCCGTACAACCATTACCATTACCAAATAAAAGATAGAGTTCAATAGTGCGGAAGATGCTTCCTTGGGAACTCAGAAATCTAGCAAGTTATAATTGGAGATCTCATTAAAATCACAAAGGGCATATTCAATAGAATCATTGCGAGCATAATTTGTACTGAACTTATTTAAATACAAAAAAGAAGAAATTAATACTTTGAATCATAAATGGGCAAACAATGTCTGCTTTAAAAATATTGAAAACAAACGAGAGAACAAGAATGGATCTTCTACCTTCTAACGACTTCATGTTGATCAATAGCAAATGTGATGTGTAAGAAGGTATAGGATCAGAAAAAGTTTCTGACTTTTTCGAACGTGTACCAAGATGTCTCTGAAATTTAAACTAGGGTGAAATTTTCATTCGAACTTGTCCATTAAAAATATATGGTATAGCCTCCAAATAAAGGAGAGAACCTGGAGGGAATGAATAAAATAAACATTGATTTCAGGGTATAAGAGACCGTAAAATTTTCGCTATTCTGTCGTACAAAGCCTAAGACAGAAAATGATTTTAAGATGAAATTTATTTCACTATTACATGAAAAATGACTGTCAAAAATTACACCTAAATATTTAGATTATTTAACAGAATGAAATACAACATTAGATATGCCACAAGAAGTATGAAAGACAATAGGGATTTTATAAAAAGTGGCATGATAACATTTTTTGATGCTTAAAGATAGTTGAGAATTTTAACACCACATAACAAACTTTTTTACATCTGCTTGAAGGTATGCAACCTCAGTTGTGTTATATAAGACTGAAACAATTTGTAAGTTGTGTGCATATAACAGAAAATTAGCAAATGAGAAGCAATTTCTAATGTCGTTGATGAATAACACAAAGAGTACCGGACGTAAAACACTTTCCTGAGGCACTTTGCAGCAGGTAATGAATGTTTCAGATGATCTACCATGAATTGTGGCCACACAATGCCTTCCGCATAAAAAGGATTCCAACCATTGTAGGAAAACAAAGTGAAATCCAAGTGAAGATAATTTATGTAACAAAATGTTGCGAGAGGCTCTGCCGAAAGTTTTGGAGTGGAGCTACATTTCCTAAATGGAAAGCATTAAGACTGACGGAAGGCAAATACGCCAAAGTACCTGATAAATTTGAGTCCACCTTAGCAGTAGCAAACTCACGGAAAAATGTACAAGGCAACTAGACTATCAACATCGAAAGGGGCTATCACAAAGTCACGCATGATACTAAGCAAGCTTCTGTGTTAACTCCCAGCTTTGGAGAGACCAGAAAAATTACTAGCCTAAGTGGCGCAGGCACCAAATGCAATTTACGCTATCTAACGCCTAACGCCAGAGGATGCGAAGCAGAAGGTGCTGGGTCAAATGTACTGCAGAGCCAATAAAAGGCCTGCTGAGATTAGCCTAGCTAAAGGCAATTATGCCAAAGGAAAGCGAGTAAAATATCTGCAAGCAGGGATAAAGCACCTAAAGCTTCGCAAGCAATGAATTCTGCTCCAAAGGCTGCGCAGAAAACCGATGTTAGCTACGTAAGGGGTTTATAGCTGACGTAACTTCTCCTAGCGAAGATGTATAAGAAATGCAAATCCGAACTTAAATTTCGGTCAGGCTATATATTAGTAAACTGCGTGAAATGCCACCAAAACTGTGCGGTTGGGAAAGCCCTGTGTTAGACACATGTGACGGGGACAATATACCAGGCGCGCACTTAATGATTGTGTTCCTACCATGAGCAACTGACGGTGAAACATAAAAACTACTAGACCTCACCATCACCTGGCGCTCATTGATCTGTGTACACATCTGTGACATCTGACAGTAGTAAGCTACAAGAGGCTCAAAACGGTAAAAATATTAGCAATAGACATCGACGATCAGTCAATAAAAAAATTTATAAGAACAACTGTAGTGCAACTATTTTCGATGACAGTGGACAATCGGTAGGAAGTATGCTTCGGTAGGAAGTATGATGTTTTGATCACAGATAGAGATCAATGGTTAAGTCCAGAGAACCTATTAATGGGATATCAGCACACTTTCTACACCCAGGGATCCAAAACCAGTGATGGTAGCGGATCTGGATGGTACTTAGACGAAGTCACTAAGTACTCCTATGCCACAGGACAGATGGTCACGGTATTCCTTACGGAAGTCTATGCCATCTTGCATGTGGCGTACTTGCTAAATGAGAAAAAGTGGCGGGGTAGGAGTATTGGAATAGGTAGTGACAGTCAAGCTGCACTGAAAGCCTTTGCTAACCCACGCAGCTCTTCGCAGTTAGTCGGTGAATGTAAGATAAAACTTAACAGTGTTGCAAAATTCAACAAAGTTAGTCTTATTTGGGTGCATGCACATTGTGGTATTACAGGGAACGAGTTAGCTGATAAACTAGCTAATGAAGGATCTGCAAGCATACCACTAGGCATTCTGCATCGATTCAACTATGGATTGACAACTTCATGAGATCTACCCATAGAGGACGTTGGTCTGGGTTGAACTCGTGCAGAGTAGCCAAGTGTTTTATGAAAGAACCAAACAGGAAAATAGCGACCTTTCTCCTAAAACTCAGCATAAAGGACCTAAGAGTACGGGTGGGTGTAATCACAGGGCACAACGCCTGTGGTCAGCATATGGCTGCCATGGGGATTGTCGATAGCCCAATATTCATTCATATTAGACAGGATAGTGTCTTGAAGATGACTACACTGCAGAGCATTTTCTCTGTAGCTGTCTGGCATTTCCCAGAATCAGACTGGGGATATTGGGTTGCGATATACTGAGTATGGATAAAGTTCATACTCTTCCTCTTCCGGATCTCTTAAGATTCATTAATTAATCCAAGAGATTTGTGCAAGAGTGACCTCAAACTAACTTATTCGTCTTCCCACCCACTTTTTATCTTTCCTGTTTCTATTCTTTCTACTGAAATCTATCCGGGTGTAGTACAATGGTCTCCTGATTGAGAGATTGGCCTTTTGCAACCCCCCACAAATCTAATCTGATCTAGTTTAATCTAATCTAATCTAATCTCATCTAATCTCATCTAATCTTATCTAATCTAATCTAATCTAATCTAATCTAATCTAATCTAATCTAATCTAATCTAATCTAATCTAATCTAATCTAATCTTATCTAATCTAATCTAATCTTATCTAATCTAATCTAATCTAATCTAATCTAATATAACCTAACACAAAGGATGCGGAGGTAAGACTACCCGCTGAAGTTGCGGAAGGATCAGTTAAAGAAGCAGGCATCAATCAAGCCGACGATAATATTGGAATCAAAATACAAGATGATGTAGCTGCAAAGATAACTGAAGAAGTGGCGGAAAGCGGGTATACTGTAGTGTCGTTGACAGCGAGCTCGAGACGTTGAGACAACTCGGAAGATTAAAAATCGAAAAATGTGCCAAAACATCCTGCCGATCATTGTTGCATAAGCGGGACAAGCACGTGGATAAGCATGGTGCACTTCCGGGCATATGGCGATAAGAGGTAACAATAAAATTAAATACAAATATTTTCCTACATCACCCATATGCAAACAAATGCGAATACTCTGGTCAGCTTTTTAATTTTTTGAGCCTACTTAACAGAAATTCAAAGCCCACATGCTTCTTTTTCGAGTATAGAGCCGATTTTCTTCCTTTGGCCATACATTTTCAACTCCTCTGACTCGTTTCACTCACTTTCTTATGTCTCCCTCCACTAATTTTTTTTTAATTCATAAATTGAACTACAGCAGAAATCGCCTAAGCCTTTAAGAAGAAAAAAATAGTTAACTGTTTCTTTTTTTTACTGCCAATAAATGAATAGAAATCTTTAAACTCCTTTGCCTTAAATTTTATAAAAACCAACACTTTTCTTGGCTAACACAAGCATTTATTTGCAGATAAGAATTAAATTTGGTATTCACAATATTACCCAATTCAATAAATTTATGAATTTTTCGGGGATAATGCAAAGTTTATAGGATGTAAATGATTTTCTCGAAAAACACATCAACTTCAATTTCTAAAAGTTGACTGACAATTTTTGTTTACACTTTTCATCGCTTCGTTATAATTTTCAAAGCAACCAAAAACATTTTCAGAACAATACTTAGTCCAAAATAAGTAAAACTATTATTTATATAAAAATTCAATTAAAATTCCATTGGCAATGGAAAAAATATTAAATATGGAATTATCAAAGGGGCCTATTTCAAAATTCACACATTTTGGTATTAAAAAGAAAATCATCATTAAAATTTAATTATTGGAAATAACAAACATCAAATTCAAAAAACTGAGAGTATTTCATTGAAAGTCAATTAAAATCATGTAAATTCAATTTAATAGCAATTCAAAACAAAACTACGTGAACGAAACATATGTATGTATACTCCTGTGCATAAATGTTAGGGTGATCCATCCGAATTTTTCACTGGGTATTCAAATCTGTTTAAACTGCCACATTTGTAAATATTAAATTTACGCATCTGGATTGTTTTTCTTCTTTTTTTCATTAATTTTAAATTAAAATTTCATAAGAAATATGCAAAAATAAATTAAAAAATATTTTAACCGGCGTACCTGACTGCTACATGTCATAGAGAACTCTTCAGCGCCAGCGGAAATGAACAAATGGTTCTCTAACTACGAGGAGCATCTGACAGGTTGGTCCCCAATGCATTTTCATTTTTATATATAATATTTTATTTTTCAATGAAGTCCCCCTTAAGTGAAATAAGGAATCTTCGAATCCATATCCTTTTATCATACGTTTTTTCATTAAAAAACGAAAAAATCCTTAGGAGCCAAGTCCGAACTATTGGCTATTTCTGTGGATCTCTTAGCTTTTAAAGCATCATTCGCAGTCTGTGCACTGTCTTACAGAATAAGCGCGCCTCGGGCCAACTTACCCCATCTATTCTGTGCAACTGTCTCACGTTACTCGCCAAGTAAATTTCGTTTTACTGATCACACAATCCCTAGCTAATCCCAAGAAATGGTGTCCATATTCTCAATTTCTTTGGTGGCATTTACGATGAGACTGACAGAAATCTTCTCCTGTATAACTCTGTATACATTTTTTCGTGTTTCTATCTTTCTCTGCCTCTCTCTCTCTACCTCTGTCTCTCACTGCACCTCTTAAATTAATCACTTTCGCACCGATAGAACTCGTCTTTGGCGTCGAGATACCAGGCTTTTCATATGATTCCTTGTATTGTATTTAAGGTAGCCATAATGAATGAATTTCATACTCTCTCATCAACCGATATAGGAATAAGTTCTTTTGTCTCGATCAAGAAGCAGTTATAGCATTAAAAATCGCCTCCCGACATCACGAGACTTCGATTAGTATTCCAGCTAATTTCAGTTTCACTGATTTAGTTTAAGTGCCAATGCTTTCAGCCGTTGATTGTGACACTTCCCAGAAGCGCAAGAACTCACTCGTTTTAACCAACGGAGAATTTCCTTTACCGATAACATTCAATTGATTTTATCCTCTTATCGGTGAGGGCGCGCCAAAATTTGAACGCCAGTATTTCAGTGGGAGACTAGTGGAGCTATATTCTGCGCTCTACAATGCAGGAACAACACTTATATTCAAAGAAAATTCACAAGGAGACACCTATGGTAAATTGTGTCACCCTTAAACTCCACAAAAGGTAGACGAAGTCCTAAACTCCAAAATACGAAGGTCTTTGGACACGACAGACTGTCTTGTCTACTGAGAGATTGTGAATGACTTTCAACGAATAATAATTTTGTGTCTGTAGTGTACCCAATGGCCGACACTTCGACCTAAAATATCTTTTGTGTCCGACTTTGAACGAAAGAATATTAATATCTTTGCCTTCGTCGAATTTCTTCATTGGCCATTGACGAGATTTGCATTGTCACCACCTGCTATTTGCTTTTTCTCTAAAACATATCCAATTAATTACTTTAAATATGCTAAGGACAGACAATTTTATACGAACTTCTCGTTTAGTGGAATTCGCCGAAGCTTGATATTCTCCTACGGTAGTTAAAGAAGTGGACGTTGTGCCAAGAGCTGCTCTACAAAATGCTTAGAAATACTGCGTTGCGCCCGAGCAGTTCCGTTTTCACCTACATCCCCTTTAGGGAGGAATGAACGGGGTGTAAGATTTCGAAAAAAGGTTAAAGAGTGTTAGAGGAGAAAATACCCCTGAATATTATGCATAAATTCAGGCTTCCGATTAACTTCAGTACAAAGCTAAGCTGAGGTAGGTATTACGAAAGAAGCAATCGGTTGACCGCGCACTCGTTTAATACCCTTATACCTATAGATTAGACATAAAAATCCAAACAAATTTTGATGAAAATAGAGCAACCAGATATTACTGGATCGGATCCGCGGTGTTATTTCAAAGTCGTGTAAAAACACTTTTCAAAAATAGAGTTGTCCAACTCAGAGATATAAGAGGACCTCCGCAAATATTTAAGAAAATTTAAAAGGCTGCTGCGCCATGACTTCATTCGGAAGTAATGAAATCAGAGATTACAATTTCATGCCTTCTTAACAGATAAATGGGCCAGAATATCATTTCATTGGAAGTCTGTTGCTAGTGCCGAGCACAAGGCCAAATATATTTTCTTCCGAAGAAGAAGAACAGTTGCCTTTACGCCAACTCTTCAAAGGGATAATTCGAAATCAATACAAGAAATTCCTCACGAAGGAAAAAATGGAATTTATGTTAAAAAATGTAATACATCTATAGAGTGGATGATTTCTAACGGTAATAATGATAGGGCTCTATTTCATACAGAAAAGCACTCTGCCAATGAGCATTCTAGCCACTTTAACGCGCTGACCACCAACGATGTAGCAGTATTCATAGTTGAGGAGAGTGCTGGTACCCTCTCGCTTCTTCAGGCGTAGATAAACTTTGACCACGCATTTTAGTTTTGATATTCGGGAATAGAGGAAATCATTAGGTGCCAAATCAGGGCTGTAAGGTAGATGACCCATTAATTTGATTTTTTGAGTGCTCAAAAACTCTATTATTGCTATTTTAAGGTTAATAAAAACCTTAGTATTAGTTTTTAATATCTCATATTTTTTTCCAAATTACTCAGTTAATAGCCATTTTACATGAATGTTTGGTTCGAAATCCTTTTTAGTTATTATATTCCTACTTTAAATTTATTCAACAATCTGATATTTTTGCCACATTTTCTCAAAATTTGATAAAATAGTGGTTGTTCGAAACTCTTTTAGTTGTTCTCTAAATTTTTTTTTTACTGTAACTTTAGTGGGAACTTTCTATCGGATACGACACCAGTTGTTATACATTTACTGGTCATTACTAAATAAAAATAACTGAAGTATTTTAAGTGTATTTTATTACGCCTATTATCAATGTTGTAAGAGTAAAATTGAGAGAGTAACTCCGGCTGCCACGTAATCGGGGATACGGCAACAGAATTTTGCCCGCTCATTTCACACGAATTCACACAGTCGTACAATCGGTCGTTATTTAGACGCCAACGAAGTGACATAAGCAGTGACCGTGTTGATTTTTCCTTACACCACCAAAGCAAGCTTTGTTTTGTCGTACACAATACCATGTGACGTGAGCAAATTAATTGATTCCTTCAAATTCGCTGAGAGCGAATTCTCTGAATTTTTTTAACCATGGATACGAGTGTAAAGATGTGCTTCTCCATTACATCGCTCTTATATCGTCGTACTTCTCACATAAATACACTTCCTCTCACTTGATTGATGCCACATATTTTTACTTTTCGCTATTGGTGATGATGGTAATCGGTCGGGGCAATGTCC
>JAYXIM010044834.1:0-19505 GCA_037575425.1 Anastrepha fraterculus | reverse complement strand
TTGGTTGAGATGTTTTGCCACATCCACCATACAGTTCTGACCTTGCACCCTCTGATTACTCTGATTGTTTCGATCTTTACAAAACTCCTTGAATGGTAAAAATTTCGATAATGATGATGATGTCAAATCGTACCTGATGCAGTTTTTTGCGAATAAAAACCAGAATCAAGTTATTTAGTTCCGCGAAAAAATTATGTTTGATTTTCCAAAAAACTCCGCAATTATAGGGTTATCTCATAAGAGGTGTTATTTTGATATTCAAAGAAAAATGATATTTTTTAATATAAATGATCGGATGTTTATTTCATTATAAAGAGGAAGGCATGCCGTTAAGAGTGGAAAAAAACATCAAGCAAATTCTCACCACGACCACGCTTACAGGACAACATCCTTTTCATGAAATTTTCCATAACCGAATTGCAAAGTGGCTACCCTATGACCTCGATAGCCTCACGAATTCCATCGTTGAGGTCTTGAATCGACCCTAAGCTACTGGCGTATACCTTCTCTTTCCCCAAGAAGGTGTTAAATCACAAGATCTCGGTGGCCAATTGTGATCACCTCTTCGAGCGATAACACGGTCCGGAAACTTTTCCCGTAAATTATCAATGGTTTTGTTGCTTATGTGGCACGTAGCGCCGTCTTGTTGAAAATAAACGTTGTCCTGTTATTGGAAAGTCCTTTATTTAGTTGCCAACCCAATAGATTTAATCATAAAATCCGACGTTTTAATCAAAGCTGATAGTCGTAGCTACCAGTGCCGTCCGTAATGTAATTAAATTACTCATAATTATATTTCTAATAAAGAATTAAATAAATAATACTTTTTTATCGTTTGACAAATTTCGAATATTTTATTATAAATATCGGTAAAAAAATATCGGTATAAAAAATATTATAGATTGTCGGCCTTTTATTTATTTGAAGTTCCTCACAGATCTGCAATCACTGGCAAAGGTTGATAATCAAAAATGTATATTTGGTGGGATATGACCGCAATTGTTTATTATGAACTTCTGGAACCAAACCAGACGATAACTGCTGATTATTATTCCCATCAGCTATCAAACCTGAATGAGGCAATTACAAAAAATCGACCGTCTTTAGTGAATAGGCGCAAAGTTTTGTTTTACCACGACAACGCAAGACCTCATACCGCAAGGCAAACATTAGCTAAGCTGAACGAGCTCGGATGGGAGCTAATGCCGCATCCACCATACTCTCCGGATATTGCACTTTGTGATTATCACCTTTTCCGTGGACTTCAATCCCATATGAGTAACAAAAACTACTCCTCAAAACAAGCTATAAAAAGGGATATCGAAACGAATTTTGGCTCCAAAGACAAACAATTTTTTGAGCGTGGAATTAAAAATTTGCCTTTACGTTGGGAAGACATTGTAAATAATGAAGGAAAATATATTCTTGATTAATAAATATGTTAAACATCTTTTTTATTAATTTTAAAACCACCTTTAAAAAACGCACGATCTTATGGACTGATCTGATATTTTCAATAAGTTGAGACCGCTAATTTGTGACAAATCGATCGTACGTAAAATTAACAGATTAAGAATCAATCGTGGCAGCACCACTTAAATTATTTGTTTTATTTTATTGTAAAGCTCGAGCGCTCTTTATGAAGCCCCCTATACAAAGACTGTATCTTCCAATCCTTACTTTGATAACAAAAATCTGCTATTACTCGTGCAAATTTCTTTACTGGGTTATGCCAATTACAAAGCCAATATTTCATTTGATTGGAAATTACTTGTTAAATAAACGTTAAATGCGCACGAACAAGAATTCATTTGTATGACTAAAATATATTGATTAATTCGGTTGTTGTTTTAAATTCATAAATGTTCGTATGTGTATGTAGTAAGCATGCATACATACATACGTACTTATATGTATGTGTAAGTAAGTTTAGCAAATTGAATAATGAACTGTTTCAATTAAAATAATCACTCATTTGCAGTTATCCATTTAAATGGTTTCATCAATTTCTATGCGCCCTCATTGATTTGATTCGACCCTTCAAAATAACTGTAATACTATTCGCAAACGTAATTCCCACAAATTATCGAACCGAAATTTGTAATTATGGATTTTTTCAATTACTTTTTTTTCGCTATAATGCGATAATTATACACTTGGACAGCATGAAGTGCATCAAATTAAAGTACTTTTCATTTCGTTTGAAATTTATTAACTATTTAGTATAAGTAATTACATATTCGCAACAGTTTGATTTTTTTCGATTTATAATATTTCAATGCAATATTAATTATATATTATATAACAGGCCTAAATTTATGCTGCGAGTTATATTCCTATACATAATATATATTTTATAAGTGTGGATATTAGCATTTTTTGACAGTTCCATGAATGAATTTATGTACGGAAATTGGAATCGTTCAAATGCCGTCGCTGCTTCGACACGGATCCGAGATGTATAAATTTTAATGACTCCGGTTAAATTTGGGTCATCACATCTAGGACAACCATTGCAGCTCGGTAATTACAGCTAAAATATATTTAGTTCGTATTACTTGCACATGAGCGGGATGGCACTTGGACAGTAACTTCAGAGGCTTTAATGATTTTATTGGGTATGTGAATAAGTTTCGCAAAAGAGGTGTCGTTGCTGCTACTATTTTTGTATTCGCTCTAGTAATATACTAATGATTTGAAGGTGTATATATGAGGTCTCGATCGCAGTAGTTGACATTCGCTTGAAGTTTGATGGACTAAGAACGGGCGACAAACTTCTCAAATTCATAAAAAACTCAGGGAAGTTTGCTGAAAAATAACGAATCTTTAACCCGCCTGTCTCCCACTATCTGCTAAATCTCTTGGAATAAAGTATTTAGGTAGGTGAAATGGTTGAAGTGCCGGTTTAGCACTCCTCCACTAGCACTAAAGCGCCGTTTTGATATCATAATGAGACCTCCAACAGGCAGATATCTACAGCCAGCCAGAGCTGTTGATATAATGGGGAAGATTGATCGGATTTAGATTGGCGCACTGCCCCAGGCTGTCGAAAAAAGGAGCACCCGGACATTTACAGAGAAAGTGCTTAACAGTGTTCGGTAAAAAGTGGAATGAGCAGTTTTGCTGAGAGTGAGCGAATTTCCAGTCAAACACAATTCCTTTTCATTACTTTCCCCCATGAGCTTGAGTGTGTGTTTGTGTGAACTACCATGCATTAAATACTAAAGTAATGATTACTCATAAATTCAATACTACCGTAGCATAGAATGAGCATTTGGAAATAAACTGAAATGAAATAAATCAAGCGCAAGGAATATTGTCGATTTTGAGTTGCAGATGTTCATGAACAAGTCACACCTTTAAACGTGGCACTCACTCACACACACACATGCACCGTTTTTCTGAACAATAACTCATTTTTTTTAAGAAGAAATATGTTTTTCAAATTGAATAACAAGTGCTGCAACAACAATGCGTAAAAATATGCAATTGCCTTCAGCGATTTTTCGCATTTTTTTCACTGCAGCTTTAAGTAGAAAAACAAGGTCCATATATGGAGTCATTGGTGTGTGCTTTTCTATATGTACATAAATACATACGAGGTTTTCCACTGTATATTAAAATTCCATTCAATAGAACTGCGGAAAATTCCATTCCATTCATGAAAGGCACTTTTTGGTTGGCGTCGCACACCAGGGTAGGTCCGAAAACGGTGAGAGTGAACGTGATTGTTCGACGTGCTGTTCGTATGATTCGGATGCGATGAAAATGTCGCCTAAGCATATTCGGTTCGCAAAAGCTTATTCGAGTACCCATACCACTACATCGATTAATCTTTCAAATGTTCTGCGCGTTTCGCAGCCCGAATGACATAAAAGGAAAACTTGAATAAGCCGAATGGAGTGATGATAGCGGTTTTTGGAATATGCGTCTCTTCGAGTGGGACTTGGTGATAAGCTTTGCGTAAGTCGAGGCGGCTGAATACATATGTGCTTTCTGTGATTTCTGAGATATTTGCAACACCTTGCTGAAGAGTCGGATATTTATAGGGTTTTGTGCGTAAATTCAACTGCCGATAGTCGCTGCGTGAACGCCAGTCACCAATAGTGTTTCGTGCCATATGCAGCGCCGAGGCATAGTTGGGCTTTGAGGGTCTGCAGGTGCCAAGTCAGAACGGTTCGTTGAACTCCGTTTTAGCAATGCTTAGTTTTTTTAGTGATAATCGTCTGGCTTTTGCCTTGACCGATGGTTCCGTACTTTCGAAGAAGTGTCTTACATTAGCCCGACCGTTAACTCGCAAAGAGGGTTTATTGCCAAGTAATTCCTTGTAATCAGATAAAAGAAACGAATTTTTGTCTGTCGCATCGATTGTACTCATACGGGGTGTGTTCAAAAAATAAGGTGAATTTTCATTTTCTCAAAAAAAATTTTTTTATTCATCAATTTCCATTTTATCTCCTTCAAAGTAGTTACCACCAGATATAATACACTTGTGCCAGCGTTTCTTCTTCACATCTTCGAATCAGTTCTGATAGGCCTTTTTTTGTATGTCCTTGAGCTCCATTTTCATATCCTCAATCGTCCCAAAACGTCGTCCTTTCATGGATCTCTTCAATCTTGGGAACAAAAAAAGTCGACGGGGGCCAACTCTAGTGAATACAGTGGCTGCGGCATGATAACGCTGTTGTATTTGGCCAAATAATCTCTCGGAAGCAAAGGTAAGTGAGCAGTGCATTTTTTTCCACAGTTCTGGGCGTTCTTTTCGTATTGCTTCACGCAAACAGCGCATAACTTGAAAGTAATACTCCCTATTTAGCGCACGACTTTATGGAAGAACTCTTGATGCAACACGCCACGGTAATTGAAGAAAACAGTGAGCAAAACCTTGACATTTGATCGAACTTGGCGTGCCTTTTTGGGTCTTGGCTCTCCTGGACTCTTCCATTGGGTTGATTGGGCTTTGGTTTCGATGTCATAACTATACACCCATGATTTGTCACCAGTTTTGACCCTTTTAAGCAAATATGGATCATTTTTGGCGTCATTCAACAATTCCTGAGCGATGCTCATGCGACGTCGCTTTTGGTAAAAATTCAGCACTTCCGGAACGAACTTAACTGCCACACGCTTCATCCCCCAAATTTCCGAAAAGATTGCATGGCATAAGCCAACCGATATGCCGACATCCTTAGCAACTTCTCTACTTGTAATTCGACGATTCTCCATAACAATTTTCTTCACTTTCTCAACATTTTCATCGGTTGTTATTGTACTGGGGCGTCCACAGCGAGCTGGGGGCGTCGTCATTCGCATCTTCTCGACCTTGTGTGAAAAGCTTGTACCACTTGTATACATTGTTTTGACTCAGAGTATTCTCACCGTATGCCACTGTCAACATTTCAAGTGTTTTAAGCACTTAATTTCATTTTTACACAAAATATTATGCAACTTCTTTGATCCATTTTTTTCGATAGCAGAAACTCGCCGAACACGCAAAACACTTCTCTTATTTATGCCTCTCACAAACAAACTTAAGAGGCTATATTGCTAAAACCGTGAACATATTTTGAACAACATAAAAAATAATATAATAATAATGGAAATTCGAATGTACGTAGCCCGTGAAATTTGAAAATTCTCTTTATTTTTTGAACACTTTACCTCTGAGTGCAAATGGAAGTAACTACTTTAGAAGACGCTTTAGTCGAAGGGGAATTTCCATGGAAACTCGCGTCCCAATCCTAGTCTCAAGCGGTTATCATATATTTGATTAAATTGAGATTAAAAAATCGCAAGTTTTGATTTGATAATTGTTTCTGAGTTTCGTATAGGGATTGGCACTTTCATTCCTGTCGTTTTCGTCAAAGAATGAACTATGTTTTTGATTGGAAACAAGTTCAAATAAAATTAAATAAAGAAGTTGCGCTGTTGTGCATCGTTCGCCGCCTTCAGAAATCTGTCTTCAAACAGCATCGTCGTTTAAAATAGACATCACCAATCAGGCTGCTACTTCTACAGCAACGAACTATAATATTCATATTCTTCCTCATCTAGACAATTTCTGCAAAAGTCATGCGTTTGCACACCAATTCTCTGGGCGTACCTACCGATTAGGCAAAGCCCCGTTATAGCTGAAATCAGTGTGCTAAGACTATGCTTTTCTCTTCTTAGTAGAAGTTCCGTGCGTTTAGCATTGAGAGTCGACCACATTTGTCGGGCGATTTTGCAAGTGGCTTCAGTACGCCATCTTTCAGTCACTGCTCTTACAATTTCCTCAAAGATAAGTAGTTTACATGTTTGTAAGGGTATATCATTGTCTATGTACTCATCAGTCTATTTGGTGTCGATTTTCGCTAGTTTATCGGCTCTGCAGTTCCTCTCAATGTCACTATGGCCAGGTACTCATGTTATCATTAGGTGAAATGACTCAGCCATCTCGTAAGGCTGGCTAGCAATCCCTCGATTGCTTTGGGAGGGATTTTATCGCCTCCTGGCTATCAGTGAAAATGTAGATAGATCTCAAGGTATCGCATCACACTGTACCAGTGACACTGCTTTCATTTTTGCCATCAGTTCAGCCTGAAAGACATTACAGTATTCAGGAAGCCCAAAACTGAAGGAGATCCCCAGATGTTCGGAATATACACCTCCGCCCACCTTACATTCGACCCATTTGTGTATACATGGATGAACGATAGGGCGAGTTACATCGTCTCGATTCCAATCTTCCCTCGAGGGTAGGAGGGTCGTGAACGTTGTAATGGCAAGTATAGGCGGGAGTGCATAGTTCACCTGTCCGGGAAGTTCCAACATGCCATGCAGAATTTTACCGAGGTCATAGTTTGTGTTTGACCACTTACTTAAAGTGCTCAGCCTTATTGCCACACTGCGCGCAATGTATCGTGCATGCAGGTCTACCGGAAGGAAATTTAATGTCGCATATAATGCTTTCGATGGTGTGGTTGACCTTGCACCGGTTATGAGAACAGATGCGAGTCTTTGGACTCGAGAATGAGGGCCCTGGATTAGCCACAGGCTTGACACCACTCGTGTTTGTGTGGCCGAAAGACCTGACCTTCCCGTAGGATTGGGTCTTGTGTTGATTGTGCCTTTATCCGAGGCTAGGGTTTTTTATGCATTTTCGATTACTTTTGTATGTGACTCGTTTATTTAATATTAGAACAGTTTTGCCAGTAGCACTGATTAGTAATGCATCGCAAAAAAAATTGTGAAAGAAACCGTATCGACAGCGAGATTGTTGAACAAAACTTTACAATTCAATACATATACATATGTACATAGGTATGTGAGTATGTTTGTACATATAAAAAACAGAATTTGCATCGAGAGTTTTCTTCGCCTTGCAGTCATACTTGCATACACTCATATGCACATTAGTAAATAGAAACGTTCACCATTCGAAAATATACAAAAGCAAATACATTTAAGTGCCCCTTTGTGACTTTTATGATTTGTACAATTCCGACAATCGATACGATTGCAATTTGTTGCACTGAAGTCTCCCCCACTTAATCACATTTGCCATACATTTTGTCAAAAAAGTACCGGGAATTGTTCAATAAAACGCAAAATAATTGTTTAATCATCAACATTTGTTTTGCCGCCTTCACAATAGGCTCCATTCGAAGCAATACGCGTACGCCAATGATTAGTCCAGTCATCAAAGCACCCTTAAACGCGTTTGAAGAGATCTTCTTTAGCTCCTTCAGCGAATTCTCCTTAATGGCCTCTATCGACTCAAGGCAGGGTCCGCGGAGTGGCAATTCAAGATTTGGGAAAAGGAAAAAATCACTTCGGTGAATACGGTGGTTGTTCGAAAATATTTGTGGAGTTTTCGGCCACAAATGCGTTCACAATATGAGCCTTGTTAGACTGTGCGTTATCATGGTGCAAGATCCATGATTTTTTTTCCACAAATTGCGCCGTTTCCTACGCAAATTCTTTATTTACCGTAGAACCATTTGGAATGAATTCCGAGTCCACAACACCATGATAATCAAAGAAAACGAGCAGCATGACTTTCACTTTTGACCGACTTTCACGTGGTTTTTGAAGTGAAACTTCTTAGGCGTCGATGGACAAGCGAGAATGGATAGTCAAATTTCAAGGCCATGCAACGTTTTAGGCATTTTCGTTCCGCGAGAGAGAAAAAAGATATAACGTAGAGGAGAAAGAGAGAGAGAGCTATACCTTATACATATCTTAGATACATTTTAGGCTATTTTTATTGAGTTTTCCCTTGTGGTTGCCAATTTCTTGTGAGAAATAACACTGACTCCTTTTTGGCGCTGTTTGTTGGTGCAAACTTGTAGGCAATATATTTTTGGGGCCTGTTTGGGCGTTTTTTGGTCCCAATTTTTTTGGGTTTCTTTTGGCGCCTACTTTTTGGCGCTTATTTCCGTCTTGTGCGTACTATAAAGTGCTATCCATTCCGGTGTCGCATTTACTGGTATTGCCTGGTCGGAGTAATACGAGTTGTTGCCACGGTTTGTGTCCGGCGTTTACCAACACCGGTGGACCCTTCTCCGTTTTTCGTACATTTTGTCTATTTGCATTCTCTGCAAATGTTATGAATTTATTTAGATATATATTCTTTCTCTCTCTCTCTCTCTCATTCTCTCTCGGGTATCTCCCTCTTTCTTTGCCTGCCTTGAAAGTTTCACTTCTGTTATGTGTATAACGCTACACGCCCTTTTTTAGGTTTCGGCTCATGTGGATAGCGCCCTTCAGCCACCTATTGATTGGTTCGCATGTCAAACTCATATACCCACGTCTCATCACCTGTTATGATACGCTGGATAAACATTGGGACCGAATTCACTTGCTCAAGCAGGTCTTCAGCCACCTTCTTCCGATGAATTTTCTAAAAGAAATTCAACCCTCTCGGAATGAGTCGAGCAATTGATGGTGTAAAATGTTGTAAGTTGATTGGTGAGACACACTAAGGTCACGAGCTACCTCCCTCACACTTAATTTAAGACAAATTCTTTATACGATATTTTTATCCATAGTGAAAATCGCAGAGCACACCTGCGGTTGACTGATGTAATTAAATGCCAAAATTAAGCTAATTGACAGATCGGACTCAAACTCTGAGACACTCTAAGGGTCAATTGTATCAACATTCCAGCAAAAAAATTAGACATATGTGTAACGCGCGCTTTTGAAATAAACAATTCCCAATAGTTTTTTGACAGAATATATTGTGCAATGTTGCTATGAGAGTGGTTTTGTGCTACATGCCACTGCAAGTGGCAGCTGCAGTGACAAGCGCTGCAGGGGTTAAGGAAACTGTACTTGCCATCCCATCTACTTTTATTCTTTTTTTGTTTTCTACTTTTCGATATACTACTACTTTATGCTTTTACTCAAACTATAGATGCAATATTTGTGTATGCACAACTGAGATAGCCAGGCAATTCTGGTCAAAGGTCAATTGGTAACAATTTATTGTAATTATTTGTTGATAAGCCTACACACAGTCACTAACACCTTATTAGATACAGATACGACTTTTTTGTAAAGTGTTTCTCAACTCATTGCATTGTAATTCAAACAAAAACATACAGGGAATTCATGCCGCAACTTAAATGATACAGCTAAAAGTACCGCTATTCCTGGCCCAAGTTTTCACAAACAATATTTTATTTTTACAAAGTATGCGAGTGCTTCTAGAGTAAGTTTGACATAAAGCAATATTAAATTTTATATGCGGTTGTTTTTTTATCCATGGGGCCGCGTACTTCGAAAGAAAAGCGTGAGCTAGTTTTGAAGCATTTCAAAAAAGGAATGTCGCATTGTAAATTAACTGAAATAGTACATTTAAGTTTTTCCACAGGTTAGCACGTTATTAAACGCTTTGTGGATGAATATAAGTAAAAGTGAAGCTCCTAACAAGACTAATACTTCTCAGGTCCGGATATTTTTGTTTTTAGCTGATTACTGAGCATCTCATCACGCCGCTCTATGGACTCAAAAATTTCAAAATTCGAAATGGTAAATCCAGTACCGGTGACTACTTTTGAAAGTAATCATTCGATTAGAATTAAACTTCATATACGGCGGTTCTTGAGGACGCTATTAGTTTTTCAAAATTCAAAATGGCAGACCAAAAACAAAAAATTTAGTAAATCTGCTAACCTGTTAAAGACGTTCAATCCATAAAATCAAGCGAGAAGGTAAAGAAAAAATATTACGGATAAAAGTGAATAAAATTGTCCCCATAGAAATTATTCTTACAAGTATTGGAACTTATCAAGATGTTTTAAAAAAATGTGAGCTCGTGGACAGTTATTCTTCTGAATTCGAAGACTGAATTGAAGAATTAAAGGGTTTTTAGCTTGCCTAAATAGAGAACGAAATATTAAATATCTACAAAAATATCAAAAAAACAACTAAACAAATTAAAAAATTATTAAAAAAAATATTATTAAACAAATGTTAATTAAACTAAAACAATGTGTTACCAATGTTGTGTATTACCAATGTTATTTAAAGAAATTAAAAAAACAATATGAATACTAAAAAACCAAAACCACTTTTTAACCAATACCAAAGAAACATTAAATAAACAAAAATAATTGAAAAAATATTTTAAAAATAAAAAACTTTCATTCAATTAAAAAAATCAACCAAACGGATTTAAAAAATTACAAAGTTTGCCATTTCCTGCCGAGGGGGGACCGCTGTTCGAAAAAACTCTTTCTTCATTTTGGTGTTTAATGGAGATTCGAACCTATGATCTCCGAATTCTAAATGGTAGTCACGTACCACGTATGGCTACGACAGCGGCAAAAGAAATATTGAAAAAAAGCAACTACAATATGATAAAAAATATAAAAATCAAAATCATTAAAAGAAAAAATTGAATTAAACTAAAAAACGGGTTACAAAAATAAAAAACAATCTTTAAAACAAGAGTATAAAAATTAAAAAAGTAAAATACATTTTTACAATAAAATAACAAATAAAATTTAATAAACTAAAAAAACGAATTTATGTTTATTTAGTACTGAAAAACCTCTGCAATTTATTTTTACTTTTTTACATTTGAATTTTTCCAGCGAATTTATCTTAGGAGACCAAATATACTTTTTGATTTGGTTGGCATTAGCTGTAAGTTCATCTTAACCCAAGTACTGTACTTGTATATATATTTACAATTAAATTTTTTTTAATATACATTTTAAAAAAAAAAATTTTAAATATTTATATTTTTGAAATATTTTTTTATTTTTCTCTTTAACATTGTTGGTTACATAAAGTTTTATTTTTTATGATATTATTTTTACTTTTCTAATTTTTAAAATCCTTTGCCTTAATTTTTTTAACTAAAGCAAATCAATAAATTTCTTAATTTTATTGTTTTCTTAAATTATTTTGTTTATTAAATGTTTTTTGTTGTTTTTTTTTCTATGTATTTTTTAAAATCCTTTTGCCTAAATTTTTTAATTGAAAAAAACCAATTTTTTTTCTATTTTTTTATTTTCTTAGATTTTTTTTGTTTATTAGCTTTTTTTTATTTTTTTACAAATTGTTTTTGCTATTTCAATTTTACATTTTTAAATTAGAAAAATTTTTCTATTTCATTTTTAATTTAATATTAATTAAATTAAATTTAAAAAAAAGTTCGATTTAATTTTTAATTTAATATTAATTAAATTAAATAAAAGATGAATTCGAAGAATTTTTCTTAAGTTAAAAAAAGTAAAATTAAAAAAGCAAAAACAATTTCTAAAAAAATTAAAAAAAAATTTAATAAACAAAAAATAATAAGAAAACAACGATTTTTTTTGATGACTCTGAAGTCGTTTCAATAATGTTGTTGTTTGGAGGTTAATGTCTGTTTAGTACAACGCTAAGTTCTAACTTTTAAGAATTATAAGCTTCACGAAACTTCATGAATGTATAGTTATTAAATGCTTATAATTAGTTAAAAATCATATTTTAAAAATTGGCATGCTTTTAAAGAAAAAGAGTAGATAAAAGGCTTATGATCACTTTTAATATTCACATAGAACAACGATCTAGTTGATACGGATGATAAATCACTTCACTATAAGGAATACACCCTCGCTGCCTTTCTAGACATCGATTGTGCCTTCAAAAATTTATATCCGGAAGCAATTACAACATCGCTAACGGAAATGGGAGTAAGAAGTGCGCTAGTCTCGTTTATAGAACGAATGCTAACTAAGCGAATGATAAGCGCAAATCTGGGTGACACATCCAATAAGAAATTCCCGATCAGGGGTACACCCCAAAGTGGGGTAATCTCTCCACTTCTGGGGATCTTAACTGTCAATAATCTTCTTCAAGAACTTGAAAAAATGGGAGGAACAAATAATTTCATATGCCGATGATATTGTTATAGCAATCTCGGGGAAACACCTTCCAACATTATGCGATATTCAACAAAGATCTCTCAGTAGACTACAGCAGTATAAAAAGGCGAGAACAAGAAGTAAAACCGGAAAAAACGGATCTCTTACTATTTAGCAGGAAACATAAAACACCTGCTCTTAAACACATATTCCTAGGAGGGAAACCACTTAGAGTAATATCTAGGACTTCTACTGGATAGGAAGCTAAATTGGGGGCTCACAGTCGCAGATAGAGTACGCAAATCTATGATGGCGTCTTACTCCTGCGGAAGGTTAATTGGAAAGAAATGGGGATTGGAACCCAGAATGAAATACTGGCTATACACAGCAGTGGTTAGGCCTATTCTCTACTATTGTATTTTAATATGGTGGACTGCCTTTGACAAGGGTGTGAACATCAAAAAACTTGACAAGGTTCAGAGACTAGCATCTGTTCTCATAACTGGCTCGATGTCAATCGCACCATCGAAAGCATTATATACGACATTAAACTTCCTGCCGGTAGACCTGCACGCAAAATATATCGCGCGTAGTGCGGCAATAAGGCTGAACACTGCAAGTAAGTGGTCAAATAAGAGCTCGGTCACGGCAAAATCCTGGCGAGATACCCTGATTGGTAGACTATGCACTCCCGCCTACACTTGCCATTACAACGTTCACGAACCTCCTACGTTCAAGGGAAGAGTAGGAACGGGACGATGTAAGGCAGGGCGATTCCATCACTTGTATACATAGATGGCTCAAGGGCGGAGGTGTATACTCCGAGCATCTGGGGATCTCCTTCAGTTTTCGGCTCCCCGACTACTGTAGTGTATTTCACGCTGAACTGATGGCAATAATGAAAGCCGCGTGACTGGTACAAGGTAGTCATGAAATGCCGCACATCTCTTAACGAGATGGCTGATTCATTTCGCTTAAGGATAATATGGGTTCCTGGCCATCGCGACATTGAGGGTAACTGCAGATCCGATGAACTAGCGAGACTCGGCACCAAGTTGGCTGATGAGTACAAACAAATAAGTTACTTATCCTTGAAGAAATCGTACGGAAAGCAAACAAAAGATGGCGCAATGAAGCCACCTGCAAAATCGCCCATCAACTGTGGTCGACTCTCAATACTAAACGCACAGAATCTTTGGGTGGGCACGCCCAACTTCTGTAGAAGTTATCTTGATGAGGAAGAGGAAGAGACAATCTTGCACCTTCTGTGCCATTGTTCCGTTCTATTCATACGGAGATTTGCTATTCTAGGCAGACAATTTTTTAACGAATTGGAAGATCTCAGTTTTGCAGAAATAGGAGATATTCCAAATTTTCTGAAAAGCACACACTGGTTTTAGGAGAAATAGGGAAAGCTCCTCACGCGGATCGCAATGGGCTAAGAGCCTGAATGTGTCCCACAGGACAACCGCTTCAACCTAACCTAACCTAGTAAAATAATTTGCAGGAAGAAACCCGTAACGTGATTTTTAAACGAATTTTAAAGCTTGAGTATCTGCGAACAATAAAAAATTTAATCAATTTACTTGTGGCCTGAACCTAATGGAACTTTGTTTATTATACACCTGTGTATACATATAATAATATGGTCTACGTAGACCATTTAAGCAATTTGAAAACTTCATTTTTGCCGCTTTTACGGAAACACTGATCCATAGAGTTGCGTGTTAAAATTTTACTGAAATATAAAAGTCTATCTGTAAGTGCGTCCCAGCAACGTTGATTGAACAAAAAAAATGTTTACCCTAACTCCAATTTTCCTTGCAGGTGTATTAATATTGGAAGAATAAATGAGCAAAATAAGTAAATAAAAATAAAAATATAATTAACATAAATTTATGAAAAAATTGGCACGCGTGTGTGTGCCTATAAAGATATGCGTGTGCGGTAAATAACACAGCAGCTGAACTGAAGTATCAGATAAATAAAAAAAGGATGGTAAATATTATATTTTGTTATTTCTTTCTATAGGAATTCGCAGACAATTGCAATACGTTTTAAAAATACAGAAGCGACAGTCACTCGAATGAACGGAAATTTTTCAAAAACAAAAAAGATACACAAGAGGGGAGGAAGAGCGCTGATCAAGTGGAAGTTGTATGGAAAAAGTGCTAAGTGGCATTTTACCCGAATGAAATATGGAGTGGAGCACTATTGTTGAAGGCAGGTAAGGCATTGGATAGTTACAAATTCCAGTTGAAAACACTTGGACAGATGTCAGCAGGTTGGACGTCAACAACAAATGGTTATGGGCCGTTGTGGTATTGACAAAAGAGGGGAACAAAGAAATCCGCATTTACTCATATTAGCAACAAACAACAAACTGCCATAATAAAAAAATGTTTATCTGACCCAAAATAATAGCAGAAAATCGGCACGGATACAAATGTGGATAAAATGCTATAGAAAATGTATTGTATGGGATTTTAAAATCAAAAATTCGCATGAAAGTCGACTGAAATCTAAATGAATCAAAATAAAAAAATGTATGCCATGAAATAAAAGAAATTCTTACGCAAGCATATCGCGTTGAGACGTGTCCGAAACACGGTTTTTCGCTAGCCGCCCGCGAGTCGCCGTTTGTGTGTTCGTGCGCGTCCGCGTAAATCGAAGCGGGCATTCTGGCACAAAAAAATTAATTGTAATTAATCCTTTTCGAATTGCACGCATTTTTTTCATACATAAATGCACAGATGTTTATTACGTTAATATCCTTAAAAAAATTTCATCCCAGAGGCGCAGAAATTAGTTAAATTTTTAATTGTTTATTAAAAAAAATTATTTACAACAACAGAACATCAAGTTTCGGAACAAAAATAACGTTTTTGGAAAATTTCATCCTTTATCAGTCTGCAGTTGAAAAATCGTTGTAATCGGATACTCACTTTACGAGAAATGTGATAATTATTCAAGCGCTGCAAAAAACTTCGATAGTTAATAAAAACAAAACTATTTAGAATTTTACAACAAAATTTTCTGGGTGTGCTTCTGGATGATAGAACTCAGTCCTGGCTGAATTTCATCGCAAAATATTCACTTTGGTAATTTTGTGGCCCACTTGAGAAAGCCTTACCCACCTTCATTAGGTGGGATTTGCCGAAAAAGTTGGAGCCTGGGGGCCCCCCGAGCTTAACAAAAAAAATGTCGCATTCAAATAGCTTCTCGGCAGCTCGCCCGCCATCGAGCAACACGCGGTCATAAACAGTGCTTTTTGTATCGAATTGTGACGAGAAATGACAAATGGTGCTCATACATCAATATGAAGCAAAGAAAGGAGTGGGTGGCTTCAGGAGATACCCCAAAGCCGATAATCAAGCCGAATCTTCATCCAAAGAAGGTCAGATATATTTTTGGTGGAATTGGGAGGGCATGGTGCACAGGGAAATGCTCGAAGATAATGACATTGTCGTCAAAGAGCTCTACATTGCCCAGCTATACCACGTGAATGAGGCTATTCGACTGAAAAGGCTTGATCGACATGGTCGAACCATACTCGTGAAGACAAAGCCAGAGCCCATGTCGCACAAATCGTCAAAGCCGCACTCCAAAAGCTTGAATTGGAGATCCTTCAGCATCTGTCGTATTCTCCGGACCTTGCATCGACCGATTATCATCCTTTCCGCACCCTTTCAAACCATATGCAGATCGTTAATTACGATAGCAAAGAGGTCCTTAAAAAACCACCATAGTGGTTGACTTACCAAGTGGTTTGACAATAATTTCCTCTTTTCTCAATTTTCTTAATTGGAAGTAACTGCATTTTAAAGAGTGCCACAGAAAGAGACAGTTCTTTATTTTTCATGCTAACTGATGTCAGGAAAATATAACGTCAACTCACATGCTACTCTACTTGATATTTCCAACACAGAAGGCATCTTCCTCTTCCATTTGTACCAACAACCCTTGTATCCATTCGATATTTATTTTTTGCAGTTTACGTTTGACCCTATAAAGTTCATAAGGTGCTAAGGTGCAAACTTCTACTCCATATTTTAGGAAGGGCATAATGTGGGGCTTTTAATAGATCCATTTAGCGCCCATGGTAACTGCCTTAGATACGTCAAGTTGTCCTTATCTTGTCTTTAGGTGGTGTAGGCACTATTGACCGAGATTTTGAATGAAGTGGATTTTAGGCATATTGAAGCGATATGTGTGAGCGGGGCATGAATTCATCATCCTCTTACTTTTGGCCTCTCTGGCGGATATTTTGGGTGACGGTGACGTCAGCATTTCCTCTTAATAGAATAAGTACCTGTATGGCAGATAATCTTCCAGATTAAGGCACCAAACATTCTACATGCATGCCCTCAAATCTTAGTCAATAAAACTGGCGTTGTGCTAGTTGTGAAAAGCGGTTCGTCACATCCGAGGCTTCATTATTTAGTCTCTTGATTAAAAAACAAATCTTTTTGACGTTGGCATGTACGACCTCCGAACACGCAATAAGCTTTTCCAAGTAGCTACTCCCAAATTTTTAGCAATATTCAGAAAGCTGATACTGGGCTCTGCTAAGCCTTGTCTGGACACTTCATCCACCCGTGTAAAGGTGGGTTCGTTGGAAACAAGTTCCGACAATACCCAGCTGTTTTATAATGAAGCATGCAATATATTTGAGTTAAACTTCGTGGAAACTATTCAACTAAATCTTGGCACGATGCAAAACGTGAGTTCCTTTAAAATCACCTCACCACCAAAAGAAGGAAAAAAAATTTCCATTGATTGACTTACTCGAAGCCCATCGGTTTCATCAGTTTGCAGTTTTTTTGCCGTAGACTTTGATTAATAAGATGGCGCAAACTTACACACGCAATAGGAATCAAATTTGACACTTGTAAAATAGCTGCAGTACACTCACAGATAAGCAGTGGGGCAATTAAAGGTCAAAGTCTATCACTCGAAACCATTTATTGTTTTTCGATTTTGTAAAAAAATAATTCATAACCAAAATTGAGGATCTATTTTGCATTACCTTGTATTTGTAAAGCAGCCTTATATTTGAAATACATTAGACTCGGAAGTCAAAAAACACGCGCTCATTACCACAAAAATATTATTTATGTTGTCCTGATTTAAGCGATATGTCAGGATGCATTCCATATCAAATTGACTCTGGATATACACATACATACATTCTGTCTAAAAAATATCACCATCAATTGGGCATGAGACGTTGGCTGCTCGACTCGTTCCAAGAGAGTGGAATTCCTTTCAAAAAATTCATCGGAAGAATGTGGCTGAAGACATGCTTGAGCAAGTGCATCCAGCGCATCATAACAGGTGATGAGGTGTGGTTATACCAGTATGAGTTTGACATGCAAATCAGTAGACAGGTCAGGGCGCTATCCACATGATCCGAAACCCAAAAAACCACGTCAAAGTCGGTCAAAAGTGAAAGTCATGCGGCTCGTTTTCTTTGATGATCATGGTGTTGTGCACCCGGAATTCGTTCCAAATGGTTCTACGGTAAATAAAGAATATTATTTGGAAGTTATGCGACGTTTGAGAGAGAATGTGCTGAGGAAACGGCCCAACTTGGGGAAAGAAAATTCATGGAGCTCACTATTTGGGGAAAAAATATATAGTATTGAGCTGCTACTCCTAGATTTATAGGAAAGTCTCTACACTCGTTAACGATATTAGAAAAGAAAAAACGTTCATATATTTACTGCCTAATTTTCAATGTCAGCTCAAACCTTCAACTTTCAGGTTGAAGCCATTATACGCCGTCGTCTTATTGCTTTATTATTCTTTTTGTATTTTAATAACATTTAACGCAATAAAAAAGTTTCTTTGTGCGCGTTCTGTTAAGACGAAAATTGCACCTAATTTAGTTGATTGCAAAAAATAAAAAGAAGCAAGCGAAAATGCGTAAAAAAATCTAAAACTCAATCTAAAAGAGAATCAAGAAAAATGTCAAAAATAAAAAATGAGAAAGAAGGTTGGAAAGAGGCGTATTTAACTTAATTTACTTGAAGAAAAGAATAATGGTATTTCTATAAGGAAAAAAAGAGACATTTTTGGTAATTCTCAAAGCAGTTGTTTACCAAATGCATGTACAAATTTTGAATATATTTAAAAAGTATGTATTGATATATATTTTAAAGGGATAGTGGACAAACCTACTTCCAGGATTGAAGCAGCGGTTCTACTATCTGTGGAACACTTGTAAGACGCATCGAAAACAAACAATCTGGCTCCGAAGATTGATCTGAGCAAACACTAAATACGAATACCCGATAGGAAGGATTGGCAGACCAGAGTCACACTGGATCGGGAGTGAACTCGAAATAATTATCTTTAAGACGCTCCGGTGAAGCGTCTGCCAAGTTGAGATCTACGTTATAGATTAGACTAATGGACCTACCCCTACAAAACGTACCATTTTGGTTGATAATCAAATAGTAATCAAGGCACTGGCCTCAACGCGCATCAATTCAAAAATGTTAAAGAATTCAGGAGGTCGCTCTCGCTTATCCAACAACACAACACCACACTTTGTTGGATCTCCGTTCACTCTGGAGTGGAAGGAAATGAAGGAGCCAATGAGTGTGCAAGGAAAGGCTCTGAGCTTGACCTTCAACGTGTGGTATAGGACATAAACATTCCTGTAAACGAAATATACACTGCGATTGACTTGAGCGTAATCGCGAAAACCAATAGAAGGTGGTCTCTGACTACTAACCCAATGGAATAGAATGGTTGTAAATCAGAATGACTTCAGCAGGAGCTGTGGAGATGAAGAAGAAATTGGGTCGGTACAACACCTCTTCTGTCAATGCACTGCACTTCAAAGAGGCCGGGCCAAATATTTTCTTATTATTTCTTTGAAGGCCTGGGAAACTTGGAAAATGTCTCACTGGAGGGATTAGTTACCTTCTTAAAAAGATCCAAGTGGTTTAAGCAACTTATTTAGGAGATGGTAATCAAATGCTGGCATCACAATGGGCCTTAGGGCCACCAAGTGTCTAACCGAAAAAGTATGTAAATTAAATGGATATAAATCTGTATATTAAGGGTTTCTTAAAACAAGCTAATACTCCCATTATTCCGCCGAACATGACTTCATTCAAGTGGCCTGCCAGTTAGCCTTACAATAACATT
>JAYXIM010044832.1:0-11016 GCA_037575425.1 Anastrepha fraterculus | reverse complement strand
TCTAATAAAATTAACTAAAAACCGTCAAGTGTGCGCAAATAAATCAAGTATAAAAGACGTGTAAAAAATGTACACAAAAATAAATATTAAATGAATATCCGAGACGAGAAATGCGAGGGCAGAACAAGAGTACTTACAAGAGTACCACTATTGAAGCCTAGACGTTGGCGCACAAGGCGAGGAGTGATAGAAACCAGCATGACAAATAAGCCGAAACCAAAGCAACGAATTTCCAAGACGCATAACAATTTTCTACTTAATGCAACAACAAAACCAACACTAAGTTACAGCCACAACAACAAAAACAGAGTGAGTCGGCTAAATACCAAAGCGTAAAATCACAGCCAGCTGGACGTTGGATATTGGACATCCAGCGGAGTGTGAAAATTCGAAAGGCTAGAAAGAAGGTGGAGTGGGGTCAGCTAGGAGCGAAGAGAAGGCGGTAGCATACTTAGTGTAGTCATTATAGGTCGATGTGGCCTAAACTGAATGACTGAATGCCTGGTATTTGTGGCTGCACGCAAATATGTCCTTAAAAGCCATGCGAAGGCGCACAAACACGAAGACAAATAAATACATACATATCTACATAGCAGCAGTCTGGTCAGATAAATAGCAATTGAAACGCAAGACATACACAGACGCATATTATTGGCATAAGCACAAACAAAATTGTGCGCACAAATTTCAATTAGGTAGTCATACATACATACACATACATACTCGTATGTATTTTGGTGTTTGTGTTTCGGTCATTAAGGTACTGCATGGCTAACTTTTGGCGCGGCAAATAATAATCAAGCTCGAACCATATGAAATCAAATCACTTTGATGATGTCACAATAAGATAGGCAGCTGGTCGGTCGGTCAGTTGGCCAGTGAATTTGCCGGTCTCAGCTGATCAATTTGTGGGGCTGTCAGTTGTTGTCATTTCATTTAATTAAAATTCAATTATTTTGAATATAATTGAATGTAAACACTGGGTTGGAGATGAAAGCATTAATAATATCAACAAAAACTCCGCAATGAGAACTCAAATTACTCAGCAAACATTCTAGTTCGTGAACTGGTATTTTATGGCAAAAGTCTAACTAGTTCTAAAGTGAGTGCAACTGTACCAGTTGTAAAGTGGCCAGTAAGAGTTGCATGCCAGGCAAATATGGTATTCTTTTCGCATTATAAGTAAGAATGTTGCATGTATGGGGGTGTATGGGCTGTATTGTGTGTAGTGAATCCTAAAATTCGAAATTATCCTTACTTCAAATTTTCTTTACAATCAATAGAAAGACTAACTGTACAACTACGAAGTATTTACCTACTTATATATACAGGGTTACCAGGAGTGTCTAAGCAGTTTTCGAGTTATTTGTTTTGAATTATTTTTTTTTTATTTTAATTAAATTACATTCTGATTCTAAAAATTATTTCAAAAAATATATAATTCCGTTTTTTTGCTATACGCCCACTTTATATTAAATGTTATTCAAAAGATGCGATTTTTTTCTATTATTCTATTTAAAGGGTTTGCCACTCAATAAACATCATCAATAAAATTACTCTATGGATGCGAGACATGACGAGGCTTGTAACTGACTATCTGACGGAAAAATTTAAAGTTTTATAAACAAATGTCTCCGCCGTATTCTCAAAGTGCACTGGCCAAACGTCATCAGCAAGGATGAGTTATATAAAAGCTTCAACTTTCAGCCAATGGCCAACCATTTAAAATTACGAAAGTGGAGCTGGATAGGCCACAAGCTCTTGATTGGCACCCTCAAGAAAGCCCCCCCAAGGGGCCGCCCTAAGACTACTTGGAGACGATCGCAAAGAGGAGTCGATGAATGCGGGAAATTGTGGAACGCACTAAAATTGCTACCAAAAAATTGTACCAGTTGGAAATGCTTTAATGGGAGATAAAGGAAATGATGGTGAAAAAAATAGAACCAACTTGCACATTTTCCACTTATTGTTTCGTACTTCCGATCAAAATCGCAGAAGGGGTTATAGCGCCAATCAAGAAGAAGAAGCTTCGTACTTCATACCATATAAAAAATTGTACGGAAATTATTTGGCAAATAGTTTGAAACGCGTGATTATTCTGGAGTGTGTTTCTGTGAGGTGTTATTTCGATTGAATAAAAATTGTTGCCAATTACCTTAAAATTTTACGTGTAATTTATTTAAATAAAATGTTGCAAGATTGCTATCCTACGAAAGCTGCTTGAAAAAGTTTAGTTCAACCATTTTTTTAAATAGAGGGGCTGTCACCTATATAAAAATTAAAACAAATTACTCAACAAGGTAGCGGCTGCCATAGCCAAATAAGTTCGTCTGTGACTACCATTCGATAGGGCACAGAGTCAAAACCCCGTACATGAAGCACCAAATGATAGAAAAAGGTTTTTCCAATAGCGATCCCCCCTCAAAACAGACACAGGAAAACCTTCGAATATATTTCTGCCACAAATAATCTTCTTAAAAAAATCAACTATAGAAAAAGGTTTTTCCAATAGCGATCCCCCCTCAAAACAGACACAGGAAAACCTTCGAATATATTTCTGCCACAAATAATCTTCTCTTAAAAAAATCAACTACCGTTCCGAGTTCGCATAAAACTGTATGTCCCTCCATTTGTGGAAAAACATCAAGATGTACGTCACAAATAGAAGGAAGAGCTGGGTCAAACATCTAACAGAAGTGTAGGTAGATAGGTGGTGGAATGGTTGAAGTGCCAGTCTGGCACTCCTCAAGTAGCACTAAAGCGCCGTTTTGATACCATTATGACACCTTCAACAGGCAGATAACTATAGCCAGCCAGAGCTGTTGATATAATGGAGAAGATTGATGAGATTTAGGTTGGCGCAGTGCTTCAGGCTGTCGAGGGAAAGAGCTTCCAGTGATCGTAATCGTCTGGCTGTCACTCCCGAACATTTCCAAACATTTTCCAAGAACTCAACAGTCTCCTTCTCTGAAAGGTACCCACAGCTTCTGCAATGGGGGTTAAATGGTAACCATAGCTTTTCCGCGTGTGCCAATCGTCCATTGACTGGTAAACTAAGCTGCGAGTTTGGAAATTGAATTGAGAGGAGACGAAAGGACTTTCCGAATCCTCCGTATATTGTACTGGGCCCGAAATAGCACACGAAAAAATGGAGCTCCATCTTTTCTACTCTTTTCGGGTAGACGACCTCTGTGATCAATTCAGTGGACCACTTCCTGGTGAGTTCATCAGCAATTTCATGTTCCTATGTCCTGGAACTAAGATCAGAGAAATGTTACCTTCACATCCAAGAGATTTGATCTCCCCTTACAAGAGTTAACCAGTTTGGATCTGCACTATGGCGTCGCCAGAGCCTTGATCGCGGCTTGACTATCGGAGAACATGTTAATATCTCCTTCGCTCCCTGAGAATTTTTTATGCAGGATCGCAAAATCTTCTGTCTGAAAAAGACTAGCAGTATTCGGCAGTTGAAAGGAGATAGATAACAGAACAGAAGTGTACGCGTCAGTTACTTTTTTTTTTTGCTTCTGATAACTTGATATCTGTACAAATGTCTGAGATATCGGTTTAAATGTGGCCCTGGAAGGCTTCAAAGATAGATTTACTGACTCTATAAAAGAAAGCTATTAAAATATGGATATCAAATGAAAGATAATTGATAAATATTTTGCAATAGGTTACTACTTTTTAAAAGGTTAAGATAAAAACGAATTTAAATTAAATGAAATATTCTGAAATAAATACCAAACGCAGAGTGTATGAGGAAGCTTTATGAGTGTTAGCACCTACCCAAGTGGTGAATATAAGGAAAAAATGAATAAAATTAATTATTAAGTATTATTTTTGATTCAGTTTTAAAAAGAAATAATGTACAACATATTATTAACCGTAAAGTGTTCAAAATCACTTGAATCCAAAATTGTTCCAAAATGGTTGCCACTGACTTTATATATTAAAATTTTTACAGAGTGTTTTTAATTAAAGCATTCAAATACAAATTATAAAACGAAAATTGTGAAAAAAAACTCCTAAAAATTAGAAAAAATATACCACATCATCAGATGAAAGCTGATGCTCTTTCAGATGCATTTTCAGATCTCAGTATTTTTGCCACTAATTTTGTAATAAATAATAGTCTATTAAATCCTTAAGGGGTATTCTAGTCTAGAGGCCCGAATTCGAGCATTTTTTGACGGTGAATAAAAAAAGCTATTGATATTTTTAGTATCCATTTTTGTGTCATTTATTTATTTATATATTAAGAGCCCACAAAATGAATTAAAAAAAATAAAAAATTTCATGGAATTATGCGTCCTTGAAGTGGGAGGAGAAAACAATCGTCGTCACGATTTTTACCTTTGTGGTCATCTGAAATGAAAAGATAACAAATTCTTAATTAATATGAATGTGATTATCGTATGACGCAGAAAAAAAGGGAAACAATTTTTTTTTTCATAAAATGGCGGCTACTCAAAAATTGAGGTTGATTTTTCCCTAATTTTTAAGCTTTCTTGAATTGTTTACACATATTAAAAAATTGAAATTTCCAGTTTTTCGTGAGTCATGCAATAGAAATATATTTAAAGAATATTCATGATAAACTTCAAGCAAATCGGTTGATTAGAACTTGAGGTATCGTGTCGACCGTATCGAAAGAAGTAGTTTCGAGAAAAACACGTTTAAAGTTTTACGCACCTGCCTATTGTTACAGCCGTCCGCTCAAACCAGTGTAGCTGTCGCGTCACTAAAATAGTTGTAACTTCGAAAATACTTCGAATTTTGAAAAATCCTTTTAGGGAGATATTTTTGAATACTTAAACTATCGAATTTTAAATAAAAAAAAATTTCGATTTTGTCAAATTTCTAGACTAGAATACCCCCTTAACATAAATAATTCCAGTCGGTGCCGCCACAGTGCGCCTCGCATGTTTCGAGTGCAAAGGATTTGCGTACTTGAGTTCCTCTGATTTCAAAGTAACTAACACTAGACCCACATTAAATACGCATGCGTGTCATATAAATAAAGATTTACTTGCAGTAACCACTGGTTAAGATACTTTAACATGCTTTAATTTAATGGACCTCATAATCAAAAAACAAACTGAAGGTGGAACATAATTTCCAACATTACCTTTGCTCAGACACCCGATATGAGGAACATAGATTTACTACCCTTCCTAGCATAATCAGGATTTTTTAAGCCCTTTGGATCTTCTAAAACCGCTCCTTCTTCTTTGAAAAGTGGCAACAGTGCTTTTTCGAAATTTAGATCCGCCGAAACTATGCAATGGAACAAAACTTGCAGTTAAAAAAAAAAGAGGTTGTCTGTAAAGTCAGTTTACTGACGATAGTTTAACGTGACAACGTCATAAGAAGGCATATGCCAATACAAGTATGTGAATTTATATACAAATGCGTGTATACATACATATATATGCTCACTCAAGTAGGAGAGAGCCAGATGTCGAACGTTGCCGAACGCGGGCGCCGATTGTGCTCTTTGTCGTTCACTCCGCGCTCTCGCTTGCAGTTCAAGCAAGGTAACGGCCATTGAGCAAGATAACGACGAATGAGCAAGATAACGCCGATTGAGCAAGATAACGACACATTTTTTCGTGCGTGTATTTATAAGACGTTATCACGTCAAAACTAATGTCGACTATTATTAACAGTTGGTTATCTATGGTACATGGAAAGTATGGAAAATATGCTGATTCCGCGTACTCCAATACACCTTGCATTTGCAGTTACAATAATAAACCCGGAGTATAATCTTTAAAAGTGGTTAGTTAGAAGTTCCGGTGGCGAGCTAAATGTAGCTTTCTACAGACTTGATAATCCGGCTAACTTGTTCATTAATGCCCGAAATAGGATGACGGGTGGTTTTTATTATCTTCCGTAAGTAATATAATTTAGTTTAATAGTTTTTTCTAATTGATTGTTTTATTGATTATTTATAAAAGCATAGCATTGCATGCCGAGCATCATGAAATATTTAATTAAAAAATAGTAAATTATAATAAGTCGACCAACATTTTTAAAGTTAAGAAAGAATGTAAGAATGTAATTGTATC
This sequence comes from Anastrepha fraterculus, assembly GCA_037575425.1. NCBI lineage: Eukaryota > Metazoa > Arthropoda > Insecta > Diptera > Tephritidae > Anastrepha > Anastrepha fraterculus. Next base: position 4,942 of record JAYXIM010044832.1, on the reverse strand, counting down.
ACTTTTTATATACGTGTATTTCCAATTGTTCCAAAATGTGAGATTTTCGAGATAAATTGAACTAGAATTTTTTGCCTATAATGAAGTAGTTCGGTAACTGGTATAAGACTAATTCGAAGGCCATCGTCAAATCTACGAGATGGTAACATTGAAAAAATATAGAAAGTGAATAACTTCAGGTATTTCAGGACTAGTAGATTTCACTGCAGGGTAGGTACAACAATAACACAGCGGTGGTGGCAGTCCCACACATAATAATATCAATTTATTACGACTTCCAATATGACTAAAATAGACAAGTATTTAACGTACGAGTGTATGTTTAGCTTATATGTTTGTTTCTGCTCCAATTTGTAGTGTATGCCTGGATGTTGCTCCACAAATGGGAGGACCTAGTTTAATTCCGCCATTCGAATGGCAAATAATTTTTTATGAGGGCCTTTCATGGCAGAAATACACTCGGAGGCTTGTCATTGCATGCCGACTGGCGACCGCTATTAAAAAAACTTTTTCTATCATTTTACAGTTCCGTGCCTACTAAGAACCCGGGCTCCACCGAATGATAGTATCACACCAACTCTTTCGGTTGCGCCGTTCTCTCGTATTTAAGCTAAGGAATGTTAAAAGGGAAGAGAAAAAAAGTTTCGAAAACATTGTTAAGCCACTAAGCGACACATCATGACATAGAGTCTTCTTTGGGTATTAATGGCATCAGCATATATTTCATAATGCATGAACATTTGGTCGTCAAGAAGATTTGTTTTCGTTGGATACCACATAATTTTACAATTGAACAAACAAGGACTAATAAATTGTCAAAGAAATTCCGCCGTAGAGGTTCAAAGCACGTCTATGACATCGTAACAGGTGACGAATCTTGGATCAATGCATATGAGTCGGAAATAACTGCATATAACAGCAATTGACAGTACAAATTTTCTTAGATGAGCTTAATCCAACAAAAATTATTCGCGTAAGAAGAAACTCGAAGCAAATGATCACCTGGTTTTTGGAAAATCTGGTCATGTTCCAACTATACCACTATAAGAACTTAAAACAGTCAATTCTGAGTGATACAGAACCATTTATTTGACAGAATTTTTCGAAGATTTAAGGAAACCCAATCGCCGAAAACGAATACAATGCAAGCCCTCACATATCTACTCACACAACAAACTTTTTATGGCTTCTTCTTGTGGCAAAAATAGTTACAAAATAGCACTCAAAAGGTCGAGCAGAGGTCAAGAACGTTATTTTATAGGAATGGACTAAGATATTCAAAAATTAATTTATTCTATGAGAAGCAGACTACAAGGTGCTATAGATCCTAATTCTCTTATGGACATGCTGCGGCCTAACATGGTCACGCGTAGGAGCAGAACTGAAAGTAGGGAAATCGCTATAAACCCCGCAAAAACTGAAATAATTATTATATCTTTACAAGGAAACATAGGCTTCCTATACTCTCCCCACTGATTTTTAAGGGTGTGGAGATTCCTTAGAGAGAGAATGTCAAGTACTTAGAACTCATATTAGATAGAAAACTCACATGGAAACCTAATATTGAGGAAATAGTAAAAAATGCCACCGTTGCATTATATACTTGCAAAAAAGCGGTCGGTATTAAATGGGGGTTAACACGTCGCGTTACAGAATCTTAATCTTAGTTAGGCCAATCTTAATATATGGAATACTTGTATGGTGGCCATCTGCTCAAAAGGCGAGTTACACTAAAATCATGAGTAAGGTCCAAAGAACAGTTCTTTTATGCATCTCTGGTGCTTTAAGGACTACCCTAAACTAAGCGCTGGAAATGCTAATCAATTTTCCTGCACTAAATCTCGTAGGGAAATACGTGGCCGCCGCCTCAGTGCTTAGACTCAAAAGTATGGCGCTATGGAAAGACCGATGGTTTGGCCACGCCTGTATTTTGCGCACTCTGAACAGTCACTAGCAGGAAATAGACTATTCTACTCCTAGACTCACCTTCGACAAACTCTTCAAGACGAGCATACCGTCAAGAAAAGAGTGGCAGACACCAATGCCATGGAGAAGAGGGGAATTAAATTTTTATACAGATGGTTCCAAGCTAGACGGAAGGTTGGCTATGGAGTGTTTTCGAAGGAATTAGTACTGGAACTATCCGTTCAACTACCAAAATACTACAACGTGTATCAGGCAGAGATTTTAGCTATAAAAAAGTACCCACATATCTAAATACGCATGCCGTAAACAAAACGACTATAAATATATTCTCGTCCAGGCGGCCAATAAATAAATGAATGCGGCTGTACTAAGATCAAAGGACCTGTCTAAGGTCTAAGCGAGTTGGTCGTACGGTCGATACTACCACCATAACCTAACCTAATCTAGATCCTAGGGGTAGTCATACAAAGTACTGATTCACATTTCATTTTTTTTTTTTAATATAATTTGAAGCTATTAATTGCAAATGTAAAAATACATTTTTAACAGCTGAGTTTGAAGTGTGTATTGGTTTTGCTTTTTATTTCTATACAATTTCTAAAAATATAGAAAATTTAATACTTCATGCATGGGGTTATATGGATATAATACACAAAATCACCCGAAAAAATTTCAAAAATCAGTTTAAAAATATATAAAGAAATTAGATACTCAAAAATGTAAAAAAGCGTTGCTGAGCCATTTCAAACCGGCACTTTGTATATACAAAATTTATTGGGCTATAAAACTTCATACTCGAAGTTTGTCTATTATTATTAAAAGCTTTTTTTATGAAAAATTTGTTGATTTTTTTTGTTTTTTTAGTTTGCACAAAATTTAAAGCTTGGATTTATATGGTTTTTGTAGTAGAATGAACTACATTTTTATAAGAAAATGTTTAAAATTAAACAGGCAACAAATAAATTGTCAAATTAAAATAATTTCATGAACTAATTTAAACTTTTTGTACTTTTGTTTTTTGTTTAAAGCTGTCATCCTTAAACAAGAAGCTGCTATCATTCTCTACTTGCTAAAAGATAAGACCAATCGACTCACTTGCCTTTTATGCATCAGAATATATACCCAATCACATTTCAGCTTCCACCCCCAATTCGTCGGCATTTTTCTCCAACAAAAATTTAGAAAATATCAACCTCTCTTTATTTACTGCCATGCGAGCTCGTCCATCTTCTCTAGGTAGATGGAAACTTCAGCAGAATTCTGTAATCAATTCCGATTAAAAACAATTTGATATTCCTTTCATGGGCGGATCAAAACCAATGTCACTCTAAAGCATTATAGATACATTGCATTTTCATTTCTTTCACTTAAGTACTCGTACAATATTTCACTCATTTATTCCACGCGACAGTTCAAACAGACAAACAGAATATTCGCACTTACTAATTCGACATCAAAAAAGAGATATCTGAAGTGGAGCGGCAGTAAATGAAGTGGACGTGAAGTGAAATGAAATGAAATGATATCAAAAGAGAAGGCGAAAATGACCCAAATGAAAGCTTCGCAGACACCCAATTCAATTGACACTTTCGGTAATTGTAGTGCGCTCTGATAACGTGCATTGGTGGTGCGGTGGCATTAGCGGGAACATTGCCGGCATTAAGTATGCCCGTCAAATGAAAATCGTGAATAAAATCATGAAAAAAGTATATTTCTTTTTTATCATCTCATTGATACAACTGACACGCGGGCGGATAGATCATTCTGTGTGACCGCGACCCAGTACTCGGGCATACAATTAGCAAGTGCTTTGGCTGAGATGAAAGTACACTGGCTGACACGCAAACACGCACATAGACTTCGTGCACACACTCACATACTATATAGATATGTATATACAATTTGTAACGTCGAGTATAAGTTCCTGTGGAGAAATCTATCAGTGCCAAACTGGTTCGCAATTACTGCACTAAAAGCCATAACTATTTCGCTTTCTTCCTTCTTTCGATATAAGCACCTGTTGGATTTTACGTGGCGATGTTCTACAAAGGTTCCTGTTTTGATAGTTCGGAACTAATTTAACGTAACATCAGAATATATTATTAAGATCCGCTAGATGGTACTAGATTTGGAAGACGTGTATACAAGACTGCCAACCAGTAAGTCATAAAGTTTTCACTCTTGAATTTTACATCAGTCGATCTAAATGTCAAAGAGTAATGAACTGGTCCAGATTTTGCCGAAAACTTTAGATTAATCCGGAACCTCAGGTATAGTTGGTGTTGTCCCAACATTTGGGTGGCAACTAAGTGCTTCCTTAAGAAGCAGAACAGTCCTACAGTGGAACTCCATACCAAGGGAGCTGAGAAGGACCACAATCCACATCGTCATGATGATTTAGTTTATCTACGACTACGGAAAAATGTAGGTACCTCATCCGCAAATATAATATTTTTAAAAAATTTAATATTAAATTCCACAGTAGAGAACTAGTACCTGTTGCATGTTGTTAAAAACTCGACATATTTCTAGCCAAGAGAAAAAGAAATGTGTGTTAGCTCGCGCTGCTGTCACATTGGTCTACCTTTCAGGGAATGAAAGGTTCGATTATTGGTGAAGACAAGCAATTCTCTGTTTCTACTTTTATTTTCATTATTATTTTTGAAATTATATATTTTAGCAAAATCGGCGGCCGATTCATTTGAGACTGAAACAACATTAATTTCGCATACGCGCCTGTTTTTAATGAAATAAAATTTTAGCAAAGCATTCAGCCCTGAGTTTTCACAAATCGAATTCATGAAGGCGCAAAACATACACTTCCGTCAAAATGGAAAAGTATATTACAATATTTGTATCAAATTGAATGAGTTTTAAAAAGTTTTAATGCTGAAAAATTTCTAAATAGGGTTGCCACATAAATTACTACTAATGAAGCATATACGTAATTTAAAATATTGCACTGTTGCTACCACATGAAAAGCGTTTGAAAAAGTTTTAAAACAGACATGTTCCT
>JAYXIM010044831.1:0-227423 GCA_037575425.1 Anastrepha fraterculus | reverse complement strand
CAAATTAATTCGATTTTTTGGTTTTGTTGATGAATAACACTCATAGGTGTAAAGTGTATTAAATTACTCCGATCAAGTAATTCAATTTTTTTGAAAATAAGAATGTCAATGGATCATGGAATTTTGTGTGGAATGCCGTGCGGAAATTTGTTTTTTCCATCAATCCCGTTCCCATATGGGTCTTTTTGCCATTATCAAGGAAAATATGAAAATAATTTTTCTGCACAAAGTTATGTTAATCTAGTGCATTATTTCGTAGGAATCATGATTTTTCAAACCACTCCAAACCTAAGATGTTCCACAAATTTCCACACTGAAATATTTCGAACAGCCCATTGAGTCCTAACACCAGTTTAATTAAAACTCAGTTTCAGAATAACTCATACGCATTGGTGCAATCGACTTACTAATGCGTACTACAGTTGCCTAGAACACAACTTACCCTACAATTAAGAAGAATTTATTGAACTACACGCAACATTTCAATCGTTTCATTTCATCAGTATTATTTTACGCAATATATAAATACACACACACACATTCACACACATACAATATTTAGGGTCTAATTGAAAATTATACAAAGCAGATTGTCTAACGATTGCCCCCCTGGCCAATATTGTAACTGGCCTACTTTACACATGCACACAAAAGTACATACATATGTACAAATGTAACACACTTAAGTCAAATAAAGACTGGCCCTTTGACGCGTACAGTTATTTGTGATGTAAAGGTTAGCACGATTGTTAGTTGTGTAAACAAACATAATATTGCCTAAACACAAAGCAGTGAAGTTTCAAGTGATTTTAACTCAGAATGAAATGCATGTGTGTATGTACAATAGATATACACACACGAATACACACGAAAGGTCGTATATATGGAGGCCGAAAAGTGTCAGGTATGTGAGAGTAGTAATAGAAATCGGCATTAAGCAAAACACACACACACATATATATACTATTTAGTAGGATGCAATATACTTGAGAGCAAACGCAATTAAATCGATAAATAGAATACGTACGATCTAGCTCGCATAGCTACTTATGCATGTAGGCATGAATATGTATAATTTGTGTAAATTTGAATAAAATCTTTTACTCTGCTACTCACACACTGCCACCACCAAACGCTTCGACAGCACCACACCACATCAACATTTATTTAGGTGACCTAACAATATTGACTTCAAAAGGCCGCTCTCTTCCTCGCCTTCACATAGAGTATTCAGCTAACTATTTATCATGCTAAATTTTGTTTCATCACCTCATTTTATGCATCCAGCCAGTTCAGACTGGACATATATGTATAAATCTCAAATAAATGTACTTACAGGCATCTACATATACATATATAGATTAGAAACATACATATATTGGCAGCGGCGTATGTAAAAATTTGTTGTAGAGGAGGAGTTTAATTAATTAAAGACCAGTATCGGGCGTTAGTATGGGTTTTTTTTAATAGAAAAGTTATACGATGAACTTTTCCAAAAAAAAGAGAAGGAAAACTATCAAACGATTTGATGATTTCCGTATTGAGCAGAAAGAGCAAAAATAAATAATCAAACTTTTCGATATACGAGATCAGTTCAAAAAGTAAAGCCACTTTTTTTTTTTTTTTGAAAATGATTTATTCATCAGCTTATATTTTGCCTCCTGCAAGATAGTCTCCCCTCTTACTATATATACGTATGTATTACACTGCTGCCAACACTTTTTCCAAGCCTTAAGCCATATCTGACTAAAACATGCTTTAGTATAGCCTGAGCTCTTCCAACGATGCGGACTTCCACGCCCTTTCAAAGGTGTTTTCTGCTTTGGAAACAAGAAAAAGTTGCAAAGAGACAAGTCTAGTGGCTATGGTAGTTGAGGAATATTTATGGTGATATATTTGGACTAAAAAAACTAAAATTTTTTGATAAATTTTTTCAATAGCAAAAATACGCCAGACACGCTCAACCTTTGTATCCAAAAAACGCTAACTATTTCATATGCCACCACAACTAAACAAAATAGTTATTAGTTTATGTTTATGCTCGTTGTTAAGTTGGCATTTCACACTAAAACAATTCGTTTGTTGTTTTTGGCTTATTCCATACAGTTTTGAGTTACAAGGTCTTAACACTGAGAGTCAACAAAGAGAAAATTCGGTACTTTTTAGAGTTTTTCTTTGATAAAAGCGAAGGAGCAAGACAGGTCTCTAATAATGTGAATGATGTTTATACTGTAACAGCTAATTACGTGCAATTTTCCTTCGTCGATTCCATTCAAACATATTTGATGTTAAAAAAATCGATACAATCACAGAAATAATCAAAGGTGGCCGGCATATTAGTAGTCGTAGCATCGCCCAGGAGCTAAAAATCAACCACAATGCAGTTTTAAGCCATTTGTACAAAACGTATATGTAAAAATAATAGATTTCTTTTCCCCAGAACTAATATTGAAAATCCAGTTTAATCCGACGAAACAGTAGCACCTTTATTTTTAAACGCACCTAGCAGCACTTAAGGGGGAGCCTGCTTTAGAGGCTTCAAAAAATCGTCTTTTTCGTGGGTTTTTTTTGAGAAAGAAAGAAATATTCGATTCAAACGAAACTTTCAGGTTTTATTGTTAAATATTTCAACAGTTTTCTCAAATTTTTTCATTAAAATATATGCAAATTATGCCTGGTGCAAGCATTTTGCCGAGGCGCCTCGAGTGTGCATGTGTCGTGCGGCGGGAAAGGTGCAGGTCGCAATTTCCATCTAAAACCAAAAACCCAAACAAAATTTTTATTTTAGTATATTATAGCTTCTAGTTAAACCAAGAAAATCAAACGAAAATTGAGAAATTCAACAATATTTCGCTAATTAAAACAAAAAAAAATTTTTTTGGAAAAACAAATTCACTTTAGATTGTTTAAAAAGTGGGTTAATCATAACTTTCTTAAGGTTTTTTAGGTTCAACTAGAAGAGAATTTAATTCCGAATGCAATTCCGAATTTCGTTTCGATAGGACGTTTAACTTTTCCCCTATCTTTCCCACCAATTAGGATAAATCGTAAAAATAAAAAACCGAGAAATCGCGCGTCAAAGTTTATGTACCTATATAAAAAATCCGGTCGTATACCTGCTGGAAGCTTGCTCACAATTTTTTCTGCAACTCCGAAAATATTTTGAATTTGCTTTTGAAATTTTGAGGACACATTCTGGGATAGTTTGGAAAGACATTTATGCAAAAAAAAAGTTCGTTTTTTGAAGCCTCTAAAGCAGGCTCCCCCCTTAATATGTACAAGGTGGCGGAAAATCAATCATCCTATTGGAAGATTTATACTTTTTGCAAACGATTATTTATGATAATTGTGCCACCATGTATTTATATCTTCTTCTTCGTTTATTTAGGAAAATTCCTGTTTATAACAATATATTTGGATTTTACTGTAGTTAAGTGGTTTCGGATGTCCAGCATTCGTGCCATCCCTGTCTATGCATGGGCTTCCTTAACAAGCCTATAAATATATTTGGCCAAGAAATTTTTGAACGAAATACGAACCGCACAACTTCAAAATCGCATAAAACGAGACCTTACAGTATACTATGTATTATCTTGTTTTCAATATTCATATATTTGTTCTCCCATATCGCCGATCTTAGGCAGCCAGATAGTGTTGCTGCTTTGGTTGCCGAAGTCTTCACTTCTTTCCTTAGATCCTTTGTTCATTGATTAGTTGAAGTAAAGCTTCATCCAGAATTCAACTAGCATTTTCAGACAATTTTTTTGCCACATTCTTTTGGGATGCCCATTTTGACTCCTTGTTCTACGACAGACCAAAAGCCCGTTATGACTGACTTAGTCTCCAAGCGTCGCGCCATTTCATATTTATCAATAATGATGTTTGTTTCAGGTTGTAGGTGGGTCATAACATTCCGCTAACTCTGCATGACGTCTGATCCTTCCATCTACTATACAGTCCGCAATTTTTAGGTATTTTAAGGGTATTGCATTCTTAATTGGATCCAGTGGTGTTACTACCGATTCTTCAAGAATGTTTCTCATGGCAGAAAATCCTCTCTTGTCAGTTCATCAGCTTTTTTGTTTTCTATAATATTCCGGTTGTAGCCGAATCCAGTGCCTGGATTGCAGCTTGGTTATCCGAAAGAATATCGAAGGTATATATGCCGAAAAAAGCTCGATAAAAAAAATTATGAGGAACTTTAAATGATAAAGTCAGAGCTTCATCTAATTATTTATATATATAAGTACTTGAAGTACATCCAAATCGGGACATTAACTTTTGAAGGTGTTCAAAACTTCACATATTTGGGAGTGTTAATAAAAAATGACAACAGTAGTTACGACACAATACTAGACAAAATAATGACAGCAAACAAAGCATATTACGCCCCCACAAAATTGCTGAGGTCCAAATTGCTCACACGTGAATGTAAACTCCGCCTCTACCAGTCAATAATACTACCGGTGCTGTCCTACGGCTGCGAGTGCTGGACATTGAGAAGCAAATACGAAAGTAGCTTAAGAGTTTTCGAACGAAAAGTACTCCGAAGGGTATTTGGCCTCATATCCTGCAACGATGGAACGTACCGAATACGCTACAACGATGAGTTACTAAACTTATGCCAGGGAGAAGACGTCGTGAAATACATTGAATCCCAAAGGCTTCGATGGTTAGGGCACACTGTGCGCATGGAAGACAGCCGCCCCCAAAAATCTTTTTTATCAACGAATTGTCTAATGACCCGAGCCCGACGACGTCCAAGATTAACCTGGCTTGAGCAAGCCATAGCCGACCTGAAAAAGCTACGAGTTAGGAGCTGGAGATCTGTTGCTATGAACCGTGCAGATTGTAAGAGGATTGTGGATGAAGCTAAAGCTCACCCTGCGCTATAATCGCTACCTGATGATGATGATGATGACTTGAAGTCACTCATATTACTTTAATATTATTTGTTACAACACGAATATTAGCTGATTTTTACAAAAGTGTTGCAAGCGCAATATGTATTTATTTATATTTTGCTTCTTTACTATAAAAGGGAATTTTTCTGTATTCATTTCGTATGCTTCGTATGAAATGACAAGTCCCAAAAATGCGGAGATTATACAAAAATAGTTCTAGGCATTTGGAATTTAAAGAAGACTACCATCCCTTTTAAGACAATTGAAGATTAAGTTTCATTGCATGAATATTAGTAACCTGACGAAACTCTTTTTTAGTAAGAATTGCTTAAAGGGGAAAGGTAATTTGAAAACCCTCTGCGGCGTCACAAGTAATCTAGAGCTTTAGCGCCAAATCTAACCAAAACTAACATCTTTGAGGTATTTATTAAATTAGTAAGCAAATTTTTTACCTCTAAGTGAGGACGTAACGCTTGTGACATTCAATTTAGTTATTATTGAATTTTCCCCAAAGAGAAAAAATTGAAAGCTTCAGATTACTTTGTTACCGTCCCCTCCTTTAATCCAGCCATATTCATATGCGCCTATGCACCATATACAAGCACGTATTTGCACACACTGGTTTTTATTTGTTAAAAAAACATTAAGACATATAAAAAGTAATATATATATAATAAGAATATATATAAGATATAATAATAATAATATATAATAAAGTAATATATAATTAATATAAAAAGTCAAAAAAAAATTAGGTACACACATTTTTTACATAACATTTTTTTGTTCCGTTTAAGGTTTTGCATAAATCTTAAATTATAAACAGTAATAGAAAAAAACATTAAATTCCGAAAGGATGAGTTAACTTATTCTTATTTATGAAAATAATAAAATATTCACTTTCCAAAAAGTTAATGTATGTACTTAGAAATACAAAACTTTTAACTCAGTAAATCTAACACTTCTCTTGACATCATAGATTTCTTTTTACATGGTAATTTTCGTAGACTAGATATAAATGGATCGGAATTAAGAAGAAGCCTGTGTAAAAGATCCGTGTAAGTTACAGTTCTTGAGTGCTTTCTGGTATTATCACGTCTGAATTGTTTCACTAATTTATTACATGATTCAGCTGCCTCCTCTGATAATTCTCCAATTGATAATAAACAATGATCGATTACCTCCGGCCCATGAATGAGCACTTTATGAACTGATGCAGGTAAATTATACCATGAATATTTACTAACTAGAATTTTAGCAGTGTCTAGTGCGTATATTTTGAATTTATTCGAATTAATTTTAAAACCAGATGAAAGACATTGTAGGAGATAACTACATCTGTCTATAACGTGTTTGTCTATTCCTGTGATTTCGGATGATATGGTTGAATGAAGGAAAAATTTTCGTGCTGTATTTCCATCATTAGAGGTGCCACTTCCTCCACTTCGCGGTTTGTCAACTATCAAGCCTAATTGTTCTCTAAACTCCCTCTGAACGAATTCCTTTCTCTTAGCTAAAAGTGCTTTTTCCTCAGATGAACGTGCTTGCCACCTTTTAAATTCGATTCTTTAAGAAATATGAATAAAGTATTCAAAAAATCTAATCTAAGAATGCAGGGGTTATAAACCAAATTCAAATCTACTGGAGTTTACTTCTTTGTTTCTACACTTTTCTACGTCATTCATTTCTTTAGGTGTCGCACCACAAATCTAACATTTACTCGTAAATGAGTCACATAGGTACAGATTAGACCCTATATCAAGCGCAGTCGCAGGTCATCGCAGCTGGAAACTATTTTTCCTTAAAGAGGACATATGTAAGAATATTTTAATGTATGTTTCATTTGTGCGAATTCGTGCGAACTTAGTTAAAACTTTACAAACTTCTTATAAAAAAAAAAAAATGGGAAATTTTAAAGTACGTATTTCGTACGGTCTGAAAACCCATCAAATAATAATTAAAAAAGATAAGAAAACGTTCAACATGTTTTACATACCTTCAACTTGAATTTCCATTGTACAACTTAGTGCTTAGTGCACATCTTCGTATTTCTTGCTTTGTTGCTCATTTTTCCAAATAACAGCTTTGTCTTTGACCAATCTCCCAAAGTGTTTCGAAAACAAACTGGTTTTACCGATAAATTCTATTGTTCGAAATTTATATTGTAAATATTTAGTTAACTCATGCAATAATTGCGTTTTCCATAACCACTGCCGCTGCAATAACGGTCCTAATACAAATACCCCACATAATAATCCTGTTGTACATAATATGTTACAAATATCTATTTACGACTAACAATAATTGCAAAAACAACAAGTAAATAAGTGTCTGGGTTTGTGTGTAATCGAACTTCATGCAACTAGTGCATGGTTATAGTGATATACACTACATACACATACATACATGCACAGCATAATAGGATTAATTGCGTTTTACTGCAAATGGGCCAAAATTCCTCACAGATATCATAGGTTCGTTTTTGTAAGTTCTACAGAAATTGTAGCACTGAATTCGAATGCAGTAGCTCCGAATGCAAACTGGGAACTCGTAGTGTGGCACCATTGAATGGAATTGTAATGTCTACTCGTGGGCCTGCGTAGAGATTTTCTACGACCAGTAATTCCTGCGGACAAATGCTAGAAAAACGCGCAATCTTTACAATTTGTTTATGCACATTTTTAAGTAAACGGATCTATTTACTCTGTGCTTCAAAGTATGCAGGACATAGATACCAGGGAATACTAGTCGTACAAAACTGCCTTAGTCTTGTTCACGAAAAACCGGAAACTTGATGGACTTAGTCTTCCAGCAGTGAAAGGTTTCTCTGAGAAAGTTAAATATCTAGGAGTAATCTTGATGTAATCTATGCTTCTGTGGTTTGGTTGAGACGGACTATAGTTAAGTCCACACTTCGGGAACTATACAGGCTGCAGGCATAAGAAGTGTATATTTATGCATTACGGGTGCCATGAGTACAGTCTTGTTCTCCTTGGATCTTAAGATACAACAGGAAGCAATAAAAGCAATGCGTAGGCTGCATACAGGCCATATAAGGCACGAAGACGGAACTTCGGGACACAGAGAAATCTTTAAGACGCTATCTGAACAGTATGCACTGTTTTTGGCACCTAAGGACAACCTTATACCCATAGTTTCATTTGCAAAGAAATTTGCTGTGAAATATCCATTGCGTGGACAGTGGAGTAAGCCAGAGTGCATTACAAGAGGTTTGGCAGACATTTTCTTTACCGATGGGTTCTAGAGCCGGATGGTGATTAAACGATAGTACTAAGTATCACTATGCTATGGAGGAAATGGAACTGTTTTCCAAATGGAAATTTTTGCCATCCTGAAAGAAGCCGAATGGATAATCGAGAGGAGATGAAGCGAGTAACAGATTAGAGTTTTTAGTGACAGTCTGACTGCGCTAAAGGCTTGGAAGAACGCAAAGCTAACCTCAAAGACTGTTCAAGAATGTAAGAAGAAACTTAATTCTGTTGCAATACGGAATAATCTCGTACTTATATGGGTTCCAAGACACTCCGGTACTCAAGGAAACGAAATTGCCAATGAATTGGCCAACAGTGGATCAGCGGTTCCCCCACAAGGGCCGAAGCCAATAAAGGGAATCATTTCCACAGAAATCATGAATTGGATCAGCGATTATGCATGCAATTTATATAAATAGCAATGGTTCGGTCTTGAACGATGCACGACTGCAAAGTGTTTTGTGAACAGAACAAAAAACTTCCGGACTTTTTCCTAAAACTTGGAAGAAAAGACTTTCGGTTAATGTTCGGTATTATTACAGGACACAACCCGTGGAGTCAGCATATGACCACCATTGGAATAATTGAGGACCCAATGTGCCTGTCTTGCTTGGAGGAGGTGGCTGGCACTGAGCATTTTCTCTGTGAGTGTCCCGCATTTGCTAGAACAAAGTTATGCATTTTTGGTTCCGATGTAATGAGATTGTGTAATATTCATTCTCTCAAACTGGAAGATAATTTCAGATTTGTCAAAGATTCTGGAAAATTCTCCCAGGTCTAACTACTTATATTCCTCTAGTGTGTAAGCGCCAATTATATATAAGGGTGGGCCATATAGCGTTTGCTTTTTGAACCACCTATTTTTTTGAGAATGGTAACACAAATGACATGTCAAATGTGTTCATAATTTACTTAAAGGTTTGACATTTACGAAATGGGACGCTATACGCTTGAACAAAATTGGGACATATTGAAAACCTATTTCCAAAGTGGTGAGTCTTCTTCTTCTTCCGCGGTTACAGTAAATGGCGAGCGTTACCGTGACATGCTCAACGAGTTTTTGTTTCCAAAAATTGAAGAGGATGACATGGACGACATTTGGTTTCAACAGGACGGTGCAACTTGTCACACTGCCAAAGTTACACTCGAACTTTTGGCTACCGTTTTTGAAAACCGAATAATCAGCCGAAATTCCGACATCAATTGGCCGCCTCGCAGCTGTGATTTAAGCCCGTTGGACTATTTTTTGTGGGGAGCCGTTAAGGACAAATGCTATGCGAACCATCCAGAGAAGATTGATGCTTTAAAACACGAAATCGAAGTTGCCATTCATGAAATTGGAGCCCAAACAATCGAAAATGTGCTTAAAAATTGGGTTGATCGTATGGCCTACTGTAAAGCCAGTCGTGACAGTCATTTGAACAATATTATTTTTCATTCATAAATGACAATGTTCAGTCTTCAAAATAAAAAAAGTCTGAAAAAATATTTATTCGTTTTTTTTATAGCCGATTCAAAAAGCAAATTTTACATGGCCCACCCTATACTTAGTCTTACCATAAATTTAGTGACAACTTTTTGAATAGGTAAGGCGAACACAAACTCGCAGAAAAGTTCCGTTATTTTTGCTCGTATGCATTGTCTACTCATAAATTACACCCAGTTTCGTGACAAATTTCGTTTGTTAACAATAGAGTGGGAGAGCTTAGGAAAATCACATTGTAGTGTTGCATTACAAAAGTGTGGTAAAAGTGCAAGTGAGATTTACGAATTTCTGAAAACGCTTAATGTTTCGAGAAAGTTTGTTTAACGCACAATCAATAGTTTTTCTCAAACATCTGAAGAGGCAGACAGGAAAAGAAGTGCTCGTCATCGTGTGATTCGAACCAGAGCAGCCATGAAAGCCGTTCGAGAAAGAATTCGCAGAAATCCTCTTGGAAGCTGAAAATCCTGTCTAGAGAAAGGAAGGTATCGACCAGATCCATGTCAAGACTAATTATAGAGATGATCTCCACTTGAAAGTCTTCCATTGCTCAACTGGTCATCTTTTGACAACTTGCTTGACGAAAATTAGACTCGGCAGATGCAAGCAGCTTCTTCGATGGCATGCGGTCAACGGCCATGAAAATATTATTTTCACGGATGAGAAAATTTTCACCGTTGAAGAAGTTTTTAATAAGCTAAACCACAAAATCTATGCTAAAACTTCTAAAGACGCAAAAAACGTTGTTCCAAGTGTTCAGCGTGGCCAGCACCCAGCATCCGTAATGGTTTGGTGGGGAGTGTCCTGTGAAGGCGTTTCATCTCTTCATTTCTGCGAAAAAGGATTTAAGACCGGGGCAAAAGGGAAGAATGTCTTAGAAGGCGCGGTGAAGCAGTTAAGCAGATTCAACGCTCTCTTACTGGAAGATGCAACGCTTCTTCTTCTTAATTGGCGCGATAACCGCTTACGCGATTTTGGCCGAGTTTAACAAAGCGCGCCAGTCGTTTCTTTCTCGTGCTAACCGGCGCCAATTGGACACACCAAGTGAAGCCAAGTCCTTCTCCACCTGATCTTCCAACGCAGAGGAGGCGTTCCTCTTCCTCTGCTACCACCAGCTGGTACCGCATCGAATACTTTCAAAGCCGGAGCGTTTGTATCCATTCGGACGACATGACCCAGCCAACGAAGCCGCTGGATCTTTATTCGCTGCGCTATGTCTATGTCGTCGTAAAGCTCATACAGCTCATCGTTCCATCGTCTGCGATATTCGCCGTTGTCAACGTGCAAAGGTCCAAAAATCTTGCGCAGAATCTTTCTCTCAAACACTCCAAGCGTCGCTTCATCGGATGTTTTCATCATCCAAGCTTCTGCGCCATACGTCAGGACGGGCATGATGAGTCTTGTAGAGTGTTAGTTTTGTTCGTCGAGAGAGGACTTTACTGCTCAGTTGCCTACTTAGTCCAAAGTAGCACTTGTTGGCAAGAGAGATTCTACGACAATATAGGGCGTTGCATCTTCCAGCAAGATTCCTGTTTAGCCCACCCATTAGTGGCTGAAAACAATATTCCTGAGTTTATAGCTGCAAAATATTGGCCGTCTGGAAATTCAGATCTGAATACATCGGACTAGAGTTTGTGGTCAGAATTGGAGATCATGGACTGTCGAAGACCAAGTTTTTCTTTTCATAAATTTTTATGAGGGTGGTAGTGCCCGAGTTGTAATCAAAATCAATCGCAACTTTGCATATACTTTGCTGTGGACATGTCCTGGCATTTACCAGCATTCAGAGGTAAGAAGGTCACATCACATCAATCTTGTTAAGTCAATTTGAAGTCTCACGCAGTCAATAATGTCCTCTATACCACTGTAAATTTTTATGTCACTTGCATACATCAGACAACGGAAGGGAGAGGCTCAACATCAGATTTTAGATCATTGTTTATGAATATTAAATCAAGTAAGCGATTCATGTCATAGTGAATAATTTGTACGATTTTTCTAAATTTTAATTATTGGGTATGGGAATAAGTTTCGCCCTCGTAAAAGAGGTGTCGCTGCTGATACCATTTTTGTGTTCGCTCTAGTAATATACTGGTGATTTGATGACGTGTGAGATGCTTCTTGAACGGCAGAAAAAAAAGTTTTCTGCATCGAATCGTGACTGGCGGTGGAAAATGGATCTATTATGACAACCCTAAGCGTCGAAAATGTTGGAGCCTGCCAAGTGAACGAAGACCAGCGAAAAAAAAGACTCATGCCGCAAAGGTTATGTTGTGCATCTGGTGAGATCAGCAGGGTGCCATCTATTATGAACTCCTTAAACCATCTGAAACCATCACTGGCTATCGTTACCGACTACCAACTGCAGCTAATGCGTTTGAAACAAGCTGGCAAAGAAAAGCGGCCGGAATGAAACGGTAGAATTGGGAAATCTTGCCCCACCCGCCGTATTCCCCAGACATTACACCTTCGAATTATGATCTGTTCCGATTAATGCAGTCAGTCCTTATTGGAGAGCGGTTCCCTTCTTATGAGAGCATCGCAAACTGACTCAATGAATGAATCAAGTCAAAATAACTCGAATCTTTTGTCAGAGAAATCCGTATGCTGCCTGAAAGATGGTGTATAGTTGTAGCTTCCAATGGCACATACTTCACATAACTTCATGTATTATTTAACTGTCTCAATAATTTGTAACTTTGGCTAAGAAAGGACGGAAACTTATTCCCATACCCAGTATAATTTGTTCAATAACCAAATACCTATATATACCTATGAAACGAGACTTTTTTCAATTTCAAACGTTTATTAACAAAAAAAGGTTACAAATTTAATCTTAAAAATAATAGCCATCGCTAGTGACACATTTTTCTCATCTCTTAGGCAATTTGTGGATGCCGCGCCAAAAAAATTGGCCGTATTTGGCCGCTAACCAAACATAGAGCCATTTTTGGCTTCTTCGTGAGAATTGAAGCGCTGCTCGGAAAGTGCGTGGCCCATCGATGCAAACAAATGATAATAGGAAGGCGCCAAATCTGGCCCGATTTTACGTCTCCACCAATTCCCAGGTCGCTCTTGTTCGATGTGGCGGTGCATTGTCACATTGTCAGTTCATGTGGCACCCATCTTCTGACCTTTAAAATCATGCCCATGTCTTTCAAAGGTTTGGAAATGGTTTTTTGTGTCACTATCAACTGCTTTGCCATAATTTCTTGCGTTTGACCATTATCTGCATCCAACAATGCTTGCAATTTGGGGTCCTCAAACTTTTACAGTGGCCGTCCACGGTTCTCGTTCTCCACGCTAAAATCACCACCTCGGAATTTTTCAAACCACCTGCAGCACTGTGCCCTACTTAGAGCATGTCCACATAAGCTTCTATAAGCATTTGATGAGCTTGAGAAGCGATGTTCTTCAATTGATAACAGAAAATCAACGATGTCCGCAAATTTGACATTTTTAAGAGCGACAAAAATGCATTGTTGTATGAAGCGTAACAAACAATGAACTGAATATTGCTGATAGATGAAAGACGAAAAAACAAGACATTTGGGAAGGTATTCACTGTCGGAGCTCATATTAGGTGATAAAGTGATTTGTGTACCGCGTAGTTTCGAATAGCAACAAGTACGCCACTGCCTTTAGAGAGTCCAGTAGTACGGTAGGCAGTTAAATAATTCTGCAGGATAATGGCAGTCAGAAAGCCAAGCTTCTGTTAAGACAATGATATCATAGGTAGATAAAGAAGAGAAAAACAACAATAGTAGCATTTTAGTTTCCAAGCCGCCAGCATTCTGATAATACAGTAGAAATTCTGCGGCTTCACAAGGAAAGGAGTGGAAAAATAACTACTTTTTTTGGTGAGTCACTCCAATATACATATTTGCACATCTAAATATATGTAGTGCCAATTAATAACTGCAAAATCATCTGTCAATTTCAATTCAAGCTGACGTAAAAGTAAATCAAGATGACCCACAAAACCACAAAAATAACTCTGAATTCTATGAAACTTATTATAACTAAGCAAATACTTATTTATGAAAATTCCTACTAATTTACAAGAATATCAATTTAGATAACTAAATGCACACATGTATTGTACATTGTACGCACAGACATTTACACATACACACACACCATCTATTTAGATTATTTCTGCTTATCACTTGCAACTGTTAGAAAGCTACATAGAATGACATTGCGGCTAAGCAATATTAATTTTACTAATGAAACGCCAAAAGAGAAAATAATTTTCTAAATTTGATGGCATTTCTGACCACAAATGAATTCTGTGTAAACGTAGCAAATTCTGCAATAAAAGCGAAAATTTCAAATGCGGAATGACGTAAAGAATTATTGTTAGAGTTTTTGTTGTTGCCGCTTGTTAGTGGTAATTGAAATTGTTGTTTGATTCTGCTGTTTGTCAACGTCAGTTTTCTAAGAATTTTTGTAAATCAAATTTGGATTTAAAATTGAAAAGTTCCTTAAGCAATAGAGCCAGATAAAGATAGTGAATGACAAACAATATTGTGAGCAAAAATCTGTATTATGATTGGTGGTTATGGTGCACACACACAAACTTGCATGCAAGTGTACTCACCTCACATATATTTGCATTAAAAATTAAAGCAACACTGGCAACTGACTTTCAAATGACAAAGCGTGCAAGTTAAACCAAGCAAACTGAACTTCATTAAAATGCGGTTAATATTTAATTAAATAACTAAATAAAGCAATAACTTAGAATTAGAAGAGTTTTAATTAAATGTCAAATGTAGATGTAAGCTAATAAAAAAGTGATTATGGAACTGAAGAAATAAAGGAGTTTGAGTCAAAATATAGCACAGCAGAAGCGCATTTCTGGAGCAAAAAGGCGACCACATAACCCTGAAAGTACATCACGAGTGGACTACTTTTCCAGAACAAAGTAATAGTCTAGCTAGTCTCAATGCCCTTTTACACTGAATCAAAGTTTTCCCGTATTTTTCATAGAAATCTTTACGTTAAAAAGAGGTCATAACATAATCAGATTTGTGACAGAAAAATTATTGTCAATATTCTATAGAGAATGACCTGACGAATATTATTTTGCAACAGTATAAGGGGTTAGTGAGAGACCCGAAAAAATGATAATTTTCAATAATTTTCCATTGCTTTATTTTACAAATATAAAAACATAGCATTAATGCATCATGTTGTGACTTGACTTTAGCAAAATTTCAAAAAAACAAAAATTAATAATTGTAAAAGTTACCGCTAATTGGGTGGAGAAGTCCTTGGAGATTCATCTAAAATCAATCGAACAAGAGAAATTAGTTTTATTAGTAGATAATCTTGTGCCTGATCGAAGCTTTAGTTCTCAAAATTAACAATATGGCGGCCTCAGGAAATATTGTTCAGATTTTCGAGAAAAAAACCGACAGTTAATTGTTTAAAAAAAATCGAAATTTTTTGAAAAAAAAATCCTTGGATCAGGCACGAGTTTTTTTATGTTTTTCAAAAACAGTATAAATTTTATTCAAATCTACCAAACGGTTTTTAAGTTACAGTCATCACCAGTTCAATAAACATAGTTTTGAGAAAACGCATTTAAAGTTTTCCTACTTGCTCTCGAACGCTCCGGAGCACCCTTTGTTAATTGTTGAATAACTCGAAAAGTATTTTCACAAAATATTTTTATGATATCATACTTTAAGAAAATGCAAACAAAATCTAATTTTTTGAAAATTCTGACTACCCCTATCCTCTTAACCTGTGTTATGACGCAATTTGACACCATTTTGGGAAAATCTTAAAATGTCCTTTTTAATGCAACACCTGAGACTAAAATGTTCTGTGTAAATAATTGTCAGAAAATTTCAGTGGGAGTCACCGAAGACACCAGAGCTGTTAGTTTAAGTGCTGACTCGTTAAAATACTCAACTATCCATCTCGCGCTCATGTCTGATTGTAATAGGTTATGTTAGGTTAGGGTAGTAATCGGTCGTTACGACCAACTCACTTAGACCTTACAGGTCCGTTGTGATACCAATGTGCGACACGGCAACCACATTTACTTATCTTCATGAAACAATTTTGTACCTCTTATGACCCACAGGTTAGGTCCCGACGCTGAACATTTCCATAAGAGAATTGAAAAAATATCTACCTAGACAAGCTGCCTGGCAATTGCAAGGGAAGTTCTCAACTGTTTCTTCTTCATCTCTACAACTTCTACATTATTCATGGGAGGGAACTCCTAGGCTTAAGAAATGCCTGCCTAATAGCCAATAACTGGTTATACAAGCCACGACCTTCGAGATATCCTGGCTTGAAAGGCCATGTGATAAGTACACAAGAAGTGATATAATGCATCAAAACTAGAATTAAACATAAAAAGGCGCCCAGATATGATATTCTGCCAGACAAAGCACTTACGGAGCTACTAATTGAGAGTTACCTATTCTTTAGAAACAGTGTTTAACAGTATGTTCCGCTTACAATACTTCCCAAAAGTATGGAAAGTCGCAGAAATCATTGCGCTACCAAAACTGGGTAAAAATCCAACAGCTTTAACTTCATATCGGCCTACTTCCGACTATATCTAAAATCGCAGAAAAACTTTTACATGACAGAATTACCTCAATATTTGACACGAAAAATATTATTCCAGATCATCAATTCAATTTTAGAAAAAATATTAGACTATCCAACAAATGCATCGAGTTACACAAAAAAAACTTCAGAAATGGTAAATAAACTACACTGCGTTGTTGTATTTTTGAACGTCGCAAAAGCATTTGATAAAATTTTGCACAAAGGTTTCTGACATTAACGCACGACAATAATATCTCTGGCATATTCTACATTAAATACAATGATAAATACTCTCATATACATCCAATACGAGTAACAGCAGAAGATCCTCAAGGCGGCAATCTAGAACCACTGATATACGTCTTAAGTACATCTGACATACCACTCCCAGCCGAAACTAACTCAACTACTTACTATATATAGCAACATTTGCAGACGACACAATTTTAACCCCTGAACCGCAACAACAAACTTACAGATACGAGGGGTGTCTTTTATATGTCGGGATTTGGCAATCCTGGTGCTGCAATTTGGCAACTGACAGCTGTATCGCAAAGTTTGACATTTTTTGGCTTTTACGTACTCAGAACGTTTTGAAATACCAGCGCTATTTGTGTTGTTTACAGTAACTCAAGGGGGGACCCTGATTTATCGGGTCAAAAAAATCGATTTTTTGGAAATAATTTTAATCTATTCTACAACTATTTAAGAATATACTTTCAAAATTTCAAGTCGATATCTGTATTTTTGAAGGAGTGACAAAATTTTTAACAGGACGCGACGGGTGGCCTGATCGCCTGTATCTAAAACTTTAAACGCGTTTTTCTCGAAACATCATTTTTCGATTTTGTGTACACAATTGAGAACGCTGTATTGAACCAATCAGGCTTTACAATAGCTCATTTTAAAGATAATTAAATTGTTTTCAATGTGACATTAAGTGTTTTTTTAAAAAAAAAGATTTTCATATTTTTTTGTAATTTTAAAGTCAATTTTTATGCATGAAAAATCACTTTTAACATAAAACTGGGTAAAAAATATCAATTTCGACATTTTTTTTTTAAATCAAAATGTCACATCGAAGGTATTATCCTAAAGTTTTAAAAAAAATTTGGTTTTTTTATTTCAGAAAAAAATTCAGAGCGCTAGAATGTACACAGATAGAATGAGGTGCCATGGACGAGGTGTATATTTCCATACTTAAAATGTTTTTTTTCTTCTCCGAAAATTTTTGTAGACAGTCAAGACATTTATTAAAGTACTTTATGAATTACAAAACGTTTGAAGTTATTTTACCTGAGAAAAAAATTCCCAAAAATGATGCATTTTTCGACCGTCTAAATGAGGGTCCCCCCTTAAAAGATTCATCTCGGTCCAAAAATGGAATTAAATCGTGAACATTTTCGTGCGATTATTTTTTACAACTTTCGACGTGGATTAACTCAGCAACATTGCATGGATGAACTTAATTCATTTTTTGGCGATGATGCTCCATCAAGGACCAGTGTTTATCGATGGTATGGTGAATTCAATCGTGGTCGTAGTTCACTCCAAGACGAATTTCGTGAAGGTCGTCCAAAATCAGTTGTTGTTTCGAAAACCATTGATGCTGTGCGCGAACTGATATTGCAAGATCGTCATGTGACCTATCGTGAGATTGAGACAATCTTAGGCATTAGTGGGACCAGCATACATTTAATATTGCATAAACATTTGACTGTCAAAAAAATTTGTTCGCGTTGGATCCCACACAATTTGTCAATCGCTCAAAACAAGGCTCGTGTCGATTGGTCGAAGGAAATGCTCAAAAAATACGATCGCGGGGCTTCGAAACACGTCGATGACATCGTGACAGGTGATGAATCATGAATTTACGCGTATGAGCCCGAAAGTAAATAGCAGTCGACTGTATGGGTGTTTCAAGATGAGCCAAATCCAACAAAAGTTGTTCGCGCACGAAGCACTTCCAAGCAAATGGTCGCCTGTTTTTTCGGAAAAACTGGACATGTCGCAACCGTACCACTAGAACAACGCAGAACAGTAAATTCTGAGTGGTACACAACCATTTGTTTGCCAGTTGTCGTCCAAGAAATTAGGAAAACCAATCGCCAAGGATGGATCACTCTTCGCCAGGACAATGCGAGCTCTCACACATCGGCTCAAACAACTGCATTTTTGAGCACCCAAAACATCGAATTAATGGGTCATCCGCCGTATAGTCCTGACTTGGCACCGATTGACTTCTTTTTATTCCCGTACGTAAAAAACAAACTGAGAGGTCAACGTTTTTCGACACCTGAAGAAGCGGTTGCGGCATTCAGAATGCATGTTTTGGAGGTACAATAAAGTGATTTTCGATGATTAAAATTTGTTTTTGTTCTCTAATCCCGAAATATGAAAGGCACCCCTCGTATATATATCAAGTATACACACGTGCTGTTTCAACTGCTAATATATAGCGTCAGACGCGTACATCTATAATACGCGCATGCGCGATAATGTAGCTATCCTATTCTATTGCTTCGTACTGAATGTATATATCGCTCTCCCTTGCTCCACTGTCGTATGGTGTCAGAGCTGTACGTACTCGCGCGCATGCGCGTCATACTTTGTTTTCATATAGTGCCTAGTATTCAATGAATACGTGGCTCTCTCTCTCTCTTGCTCGTACGATGCTTCCTAAACTATTCCCCCTTCAAGCAAGTTAGACTCTGGACTAGGGCCGCACAAAAGGGAGACGCCGACAGCCTAAGCTGATGTATATGATGTATAGCTCTCCTTCTCTTTCTCTCTATGTTATATATCTGTATACTCTGTCTTAAAACGAAGCCTATGTCTTAGGTATAGAAAATGTATAGCTCTCTTTCACCTTCTCTCTACGTTGTATCTTGTTTTCTCTCTCGCGTAACGAAATCTGTAAACGTTACATTTTTTCCAATTCACTCTCCATTCTCGCTCGAATATCAGACCGCCGCTAAAGAAGTTTCACTCCAAAAATAAAGCAAATAAAGGAAAACTTTTGACAATTTTATTGGCTAGTAGGTAGAAATTTCAAGCTCAGTATTTCCAACACTATACAACTCGGTCATTAAAACAATCTGGACGTGCGGACTTCAAGTGTGGGTAACTGCAAAAAGAACTCACATAAACAAAGTACAACGACAACAACCAAAAACCTTACGTATAATAACAATGTCCGACAGGTACACAAAAAATGATGTCATCCATACAATATACCATCAATCGACGAAGAAATAAGATATAAGATAGATATTTTAACGAAAAAAACCAGCGCAAAAACAAAGAAGTCAATACACTCTCGCAGCTTGAAAAAACAACTATACGACGTCTGAAGAGAAACTGACCAATTGACCTATTAAATTAAAATTCTGTGTGAAATGTAATTACTATCTTAAAATGTGATCGCTGGATTCGTCTTGGCACTGGCCATGATGATATATATTTAAAAATCTTCCTCCATAATGCTTAAAAAATGTACTTTTTGTCAGTATGGCAGATGTATGATCAATGGGGGAAATAATAATAAAAAACCAAAACAAAAAAATTGTGGCCATTGTAACCCAGATGTTACCCATATGTCTTCATCTCTCCATGGCCACATCTTTTATTGCTACAACTTCTGCCTGACAGACGCTACAGTCTAGTACTCGAACGGATACCTCAAGTTCTAATTCCTTAGAAAATACTCCATAACCAACCCTATCGTCTAGCTTGGAACCATCTGTATAGAAATTTAATTTCCCCCTTCTCCATGATCTTGGTGTTTGCCACTCCCTTTTTTACGGTATGTTCGCCTTGAAGCGCATGTTGAATGGGAGTAAGGGAATAAAGTAGTCTATGCGACTTTTCGGAGTATGCAAAATAGAGGCGTGGTTAAAACACCGGTCGTTAGATATCGTCATAATGTTAAGTCTAAGCGCCGAGGCAGCGGCCACGTGTTTCCCTACCAGATTTAGTGCAGGAAAATTGATTAGCACTTCCAGCGCTTTGTTTGGGGTAGTCCTTAAAGCACCAGAAATGCATAAAAAATCTGTTATTTGGATCTTACTCATGATTTTAGCGTAACTCGGCTTCTGAGCAGATGGCTACCAAACAAGTATTCCATATATTAAGATTGGCCTAATTAAGATTAAGCTTGGGTAACGCGAGGTGTTAATCCCCATTTAATACCGACCGCTTCTCTGCTCGACCTTTTGAGTGCTATTTCGTAATTGTTTCTTTTTGCCACAAGAAGTAAGTCACAAAAACTTTGTTGTGTGAGTCGACCTCACTGAGTCTTATTACTTAACTATCTAATTGATTTATTTCTTAAGTTATTGTAAATCTGGTCAGTAAGGTTTGTTACCATTGACTTAAACAAATAAATAAATATGCTAAATAAAAAAATAAGATTATGCATACATATATTTACACATGATGGTATATTTATTTTCTGTACTGACGTCACTCAATTATCAAATTCGCAAAGAATAAAGTAGAGCAATTTGAGTACGAATACTGTGAACGGCCTAGTTATTGTCGGAAATGAAGTTTTCAAAATCGGGGTTATATTGCTTTTAAGCCTAAAATCGAGCTGTTAGCATACAAAGTTTCCAAGTCACGTTCAGGTAGTACAAAGGCTCCGACGACGCCATATTGCAGAACGAAATTAGTAAACTCCTGTAAGGAGGAGACCAAATCACTTGGGTGTGCAGGTCACATTTCGCTGATCTGGGTTCCAGGACATAGGAACATAGAGAGAAGTAAAATTGCTGATGAGCTTGCCAGAAAGGGGACTGAATTGGCCTCAGCATCTCCAGCCCGGTCATTAGCATCTCACTGCTAGTTGCTAAAGCAGAACTGCACAAATTACAGGAAAGTGCCGAAAAGATGAAAATCCATTTCTTCATATACTTTTTGGAAAACCCTTTGACCCCAGTACAATATACGTAGGACTCAGAAAGTCTTGAGTACTCTACTCCATTCAATTTCCAAACTCTTCACAAACACGGAAAAGCTAGAATAACCATTTAACCGCCATTGCAGAAGCTGTGCGGGCCTTTCAGAGAAGGAGACTGTTGAGCTCTTTTTTTGGAAATGTTCGGATTTGACAGCCGGACGATTAAGGTCACTGGGAGCTCCTTCATTCGAAAGCCGGAAGCATTGCGCCAACCTAAATTCTATCAATCTTCGCCATTATATCAACAGCTCTGGCTGGCTGTAGTTATCTGCCTGTTGAAGGTGTCATAATGGTATCAAAACGGCGCTTTAGTGCTACTTGAGGAGTGCCAGAGTGGTATTTCAACCATTTCACCTATCTACCTAGTACAAAGCTACTCACGAATATAATTACAATAAAAACTGAAGAAATTAAATTCCAATTTCCAAATAAGCATGTACAATTACAGTTCAAAAAACTATTGTTATCCAGTGAACTTTTTCATTCAATAAAAGAGCAGCCATCATAGTCGAATGAGTTGGTGTGTGACTACCATTAGTGCCCGCGTCTGATCCATAGACTACTCTTCATCACAGCAGAACCTACATAATCTTGTACTAGATAACCCTATTGTGTTAAAGTATTTACTACAGGCAAGGTGACCTGTAAGTACTCCACAGAGTAATCTGAAGCCCTTTTTATCTAGGGTTTGAGCAAATTTTGCTCTGTTGGCATTGAAGTTCAAAAACTTTTTGGAGTGATTAAGGCCGCTTGTGTCGTTACAGTATTCCCTGATTCTAATTTAGGTCCATTTTTTGGTTTCCTGTTTCATATTATTTTTGTTAAAGCCAATAAATAGCCCTTCTGCCCCTTTTTTGGCATAAAAGTCTGCCTTCTCGTTTCCTTCGTGTCCCTCATGTCCTGGTAGCCAAATCAGTGAGACCTGATTATGAGTGACCAGTTTGTTGAGTGCATTGTTACACTCTATTGGGACTTGGTTGGAAGATAGTGAGAAGAAAACCGTTTGCGTGTGTGTCTCTCGAAATTTCTTCTTCTTCTTAATTGGCGCGATAACCGCTTACGCGATTTTGGGCGAGTTTAACAAAGTGCGCCAGTCGTTTCTTTCTCGTGCTAACCCGCACCAATTGGGCACACCAAGTGAAGCCAAGTCCTTCTCCACCTGATCTTTCCAACGCAGAGGATGTGTATACATATGTACATCTTCAACTGCTTCGACAATCTTCAACTACCGCTGTAACATCTGAATCACCATATCGATACACAAAATTAAAATTGAACCCTCAAGGTTTTCTGGTATACTCAAGAATTAGAACTCGTTAGATTGTTTTGCATTACAGCAAAGTAGATTTCACTCATTTATTTATGAAAATTTATTAGCAATTAATCAGAAATTATTATTGTATAATTATAATAACTTCAAAAACTGAGAAAAATCAATTAAATTTAAAGCTATCGTTCATCGAGCGATCTTATATTATGACTGTTATTTTGATACTGTAATCACAATCTAAGATCTTTCGATGAAGGATTTATAGACATTACTGATATCAATGAAAAATATTATGTATGGGCACAGCCAGTAAGAAAGTTTTGTTACAGTGAAGTTACTACATTTTTCACAATGCTTTACGTGCTAAATTTGTTTCGATATTTGTACGAAAAAGCTATGTTTTAGGGTAATAAAAGTTGTATAAATTGAAGTTTCAAACTTCCTAAATTCCAAAAAAACAACTCATAAAATTTTCATGAGGTTTTCGAACTTTTTACTCAGAATTTAAAAAAGTTTGCGAGTGAGTTGCGCTAATTTTCCTTCTCGCCTGTAAGGCAAGATTTTTGTTTATCATTACATTTGCCGAGCAGATCGCTGCATTTCTCAAATGACTTATCAAATGGTATATTTAAAGCCTCTACTGCATGCATAACATAACCGTCAATTCCAACGAGCTAAACCCATAAAAGCAAGGCTCACAAGAATCCCCCGGGTGCGCAAGGCTCAATAAATTAAATTCAAGATTATTACAAGCTAACGAACTCAAATAAAGAAAGCAGCAAGCGAACTTAGCCAGAAGTTGAGATAACATTACCGCTACCCTCGACTGTCCCACTCTCCCTAAGCGTTACAATGCATAAATATTACAATTTTTAATCTGAATTTAATAAATTATATTATTGATTTATTTGAAATACTATGTATCCTTAAATATAATACCTCAGTAAGCTTCCTTCAGATTACAGAAACAGAAAAACAATTATTTTGCAAAAAGTTGTCTTATTGTTGATTGCACAACTCCAATTTGCTAATACTTGTCTTCTATTATGGTTATGCGGCAGCTGAAGAGTTTTAAATAATTGGAATACTCCTTTTTACTTACTTTATTAATCTTCAGAAACACACGAGGGGCGTGTGATAATACTACGACCTAAGGTAAGTTTCTTAGCAAAAGCGATGAGTCTCGTTACTGATAACACAAATGCCCTATTTTTTATAGGATTCATTAACAGTAATCCCCGGAACAAACGGCAGCAGCATGTTAACGGAGAGCAGAAATTCCCGTAATTTGGGGAACCGAATGACGAATCCAATTTTCGAAGAAATGTCATCTCACCACCTTAGCCCAGATCGCAATCGGCCGTAGACGATAGTGATCGCAGAAAAAGATCGGATAATTAAATTGTGACAGATTGGTATAGTCTTGCTGTAAATTACTATTAAACAAGTTGGTAACGAAGATGTGGCAACAAAATGGTGCGGAAGCGCTAGTTGGATTTTTGATGAGTCACCACTTTAACCAATTAACCAAACAACCAACCAAATTATGGCAGATAGCAGAAGAAGTAGAGATTAGAAATCCCGCTGTAAGGATTTCTTGGAGTTTTGTCAGAGCGATTTGAAGGAAATTTACAAACTCATTAAGACCTTCGATTAAACTTGGACTAATCAATATGATCTAGAGTGAGATTTCATTCAAGGAGTAAGAGAGTGAAGAAACGCCATACAAGAATTTCAAAGCGGAAAAGTTGGCATCGAAAATTATGGCTACTATTTTCTTGAATATCGAGAAAATTTTAATAACGGCTAATTTACTGGATAAAGCAAGTGAGCCAGTCGTACGGAAGGCAGACGAGGCAACTTGGTGCTGGCAGTTCTATTTCTGCAGGCCTCCCATTCACATCTGTCGAGTTGCGAGAGGTACCTTAAAGGCTCTGGGACTCACACGTCGGACCTGGTTACCAGTGAGTGAGCGCTCAGACCCGGTTTTGAGATTAATTTTTGCAAATATAAAAAAACACAGCGTTACGGGAATTAAGATTCTCAGACGACAATGAGATGAAGGCGACCGTGGAAAACCATTTTAAAGAATAATCCTATGAATAAATTTCAACGGCATATATTTAGGCACTATGTTCGCCATATGAGAGAGATTAATGAGAGAATTTAAAAATATAATATTCACATGAGAAAAAAAAACATTAAACCACACTTTTCATTATTTGTCTGCGAGCTTATCAGCAGCCCCTTGTGCATGCACTTGTGTAAAAGCACTTACTTTCTACTTATGAAAGTTAAGAAATAAAGTCAATTTCCATTGCAGCAAGATGTACAACAAAAAAAAAACAAATGTTTGTTGTGAAGCTGTAATTACAACAGAAAATTCACAGAAAGTATTCGTACAAGTAAATATATCGCAAACTTATGTTTTTGGTTTTGCTAAGTATGATATAGTAATATATAACTAACAAAAATTAATAATTGAGCACAACAAAGTGAAGTAGTTATTTTACATATGTATACAAAAATACAGTTGTGGTCATAAAAATGCGAACACTAAAAATAATAATAAGAATAATAAAAAACGGATAAATGCTTTCATGCTCTCTAATTACAGCGACACCGATCAATTGACCATTAGCTTGGAGTCGGGAAATGAACGGATGTGGCTATCTTCTTGTTACCTCGCACATGACCATGAGAAGCTACCGAGATTAATATTCAAAGATCTGGTAGCGCAGGCGCAGAAGCTTGGCGCAAAGCTAATTATTGGTGCGGATGTAAATGCGCATCACGTGATATGGGGCAGCACTGATATTAACGTTAGAGGTGAGTGTCTCTTTGATTATCTGATAGGAACTAAACTACAAATTTGTAATAAAAAAATTTGTAAATTTGTAATAAAGGTAATAAATCTACTTTTATCATAAGTAATAGTCAGGAAGTGTTAGACGCTACATTTGCTTTGGACTCCGTTATTAACAGAAATAGGAGCTGGAAAGTTTTGGAAGGAGAGTCCTTCTCTGATCATAGATATATCTCGTTTGAGGTTAGTAAAATCTACCGAAACTTAAGCCTGGTAGAAATATCTGAAGAACAGACCGGCAAAGTATGTAGATTGTATCGGGGTTACCCTAGGAACATGTCCATCTGTTGTACCACAAAGCATAGACGGAATAGAAAATTTGGTTGACAAGATTACCTACACCATGAATGCTGCCTTAGTTGAAGCCTGCCTCATAAGAAGACTTAAGGGTAAACCCAAGTCTAAGTGGCGGACGGTTGATCTAAGCAAGCTTCAAAAAACAAGCAGAAGCGTTTTTAATGAGGCAAAGAAAACATCTCGCAGAAAATTGGAAAGGCTATAAAGATGCTTTGAGAATCTATAAAAAGGAAATCAGAAATGCCCAAAGACAATCTTGGAAATCCTTTTGCGAAGAGGTTGAGGGGGCAACTGTGACCTCCAGACTTCGTAAGATTTTATCGAAAAGTTCTCAAAATTGGGAGCTTCTACTGAAAAGTGATGGTACTTTCTCTACACAACCAGTAAAGAGTCTTTAGCACTTTTACTTAACACTCATTTTCCAGGCTGCTCAGACATTACATGGAAGATACAGTACACTGTCGTGAAGTCAGAATAGACGCTATATCTGAGAACTGACTCTAATGGGCGATTAAAAGTTCCAAACCTTTTAAATCACCGGGTTCAGATAGGATTTATCAAGTGGAACTGCAGAAGGCCGCTGGATATCTAGCACACTGGCTACTACCACTCTTCAGAGGTTGCCTTCTTTACGGTCATATACCTCTTAAGAGGAGACAAGTCAAAATTGTTTTCATTCCAAAAGCTGGTAGAAACTCGCATACCTAACCCAAAAAACTTAAGACCGATATCTCTTTCTGCTTTCGTACTGAAGAGGTTGATATAATTTCACTTAAGCCGAACTATCACCCTCTTGTTCTCTGCTTCGAAAGGAATCTCCTAACGAAAATCCCTTCTAGACTGGAATGGCTTGAAAAAGATCCAACATCCAACACATCCGTTAAGATTTGCACGGACGGATCTAAAATGGACACCGGTGTAGGATCAGGGTTATATTACGAAGAACTTTCTATTAGTGAATCCTTTAAACTACCGGATCACTGTAGTGTTTTTCAAGCGGAAATAAACGCTATTCATTAAGCCTCAAAACGGTTAAAAATAAACAGAATATCATCAAGAGATATCTACATTCTATCAGACAGCTGCCTTACGAACCCCGGCTGCATTCAAACAACATCAAGGAGTGTCTTACGTTGTCGCCAATCTCTTAATGAGATGGCGAAAACAATACCGTATAATCTTATGCTGGGTTCCAGACCACCAGGGAACTGTAGGGCTGACCAACTTGCAAGAGAAGGTACCTGTATGCCAAACATAAGAAATTTTATGGAGGTACCTCTTGCAATTTGTAAACTTCTTATTAAGGATGCTGTAAATCAGTTCTGCAAATCAAAAAAGGATTAGCGGTAATACCTGTGAAATTGCATGATTTCTGTCGTAGCTGCAGAAATGAGGAGGAATTGGAAACAATTCGACATCTTTTTTGCACATGCCCGGCTCTAGCCAGAAGCAGGAACCAATATTTAAGATCCTACTTCTTAACAAATATAGATAATCTACTCAATTTAGATATCAACAACCTTTTACGCTTTGTCAAAAGCTCAGGATGGTTCAATATGGAAAGGGAAATATAGCCCAGCCCCCGCAGCTCACAACGGACCCATTTCATGGTCTAAGGGGCCTCGTTGTCTCTATGTGCGGTGTGGCTGCCAAACCTGACCTGACCTGAAAGCGGCGCAAGTAAACAAGTTATTCTAACACATGGGCTAAAAAGTCCCGGGCCAATAAAATAAAGCACGTATTTTTTTATCAAAATTAACTTTACTCATCAACGTAACTTCCTTCAAGAACAACGAAATCATTCCAGCGCCGCTCTAACATTTGAGCACTTTGGTAGAACCACTTATCTTTTGCGCCACAAAACATGCCTCAGTTTCAATTTCTTACCTGCGAGCATTGTTTTTAGGTCTGCGAACAGCCAGTATTCATTGGGAGCCAAATCTGGTGAATACGGTGGATATGGAAGCAATTCGAAGTGCAATTCATGTGGAACTCATTTGGACGTCGACTGTGTTGTGCATCATCGATGTCTCTACGACCACGTTCGAAGTCAGTAAACCATCGTTTTATTGCTGTTTCTGATGGAGCGGAGTCCCCATAACGCTTTTCCAGCCATTGGTTCGCTTGAAGATAAAGATGAAGATGAAGATGAAGAGGAGAAAATGAAGATGAAGATGAAGAGGTGAAAATGAAGATTAAGTGGAAGTTGGGATGAAGTAGAAAAGTAAGATGACAAATAAAAAGAAGATAATGATTAAGGCCCTCGCCTCACTTGAAATGTTGTTTTTGGGATGTTTCTCTAAAAGCGTGTCAAACAGGAATGAAAAAAGATGTTTTATTTTTATTTTGAGTATTTTTTTTTAGAAATTTTTTTTCAGCATACGAGGTTCGTTCAAAAACTTTTCAGCCTTCAAAAAAGATCTTCTCATGGTCAATGGTTCTACTGAACCGATTTTCATGAAATATAATTTGAATGACGTAGAATTCATGTCGTTTTCGTGTGAACTACTATCATTTGTCAACAATTTTTTTATTTTTTTCGGACCTTTAAAACAAAAACAAAAAGGGTCAGCAAACAGTTTTTCATCTTTGTCCGCAATTTTGTCAAATTTAATTTTTTTTTTACAAATCGCGGTTCACACGATATCGACATTCTTATTGAACGAGATCATTTTTGCCTTTTTGATTTCAGACACCTGTGAATCCCAGAATCCGTATCGCCAGCGACATACATTTTTTTGGAAGACAATTTTTTGGCGGCTGACAACTTTTTGAAGAAACTTGATATGGTAAAAAAAAATTTTTTTGTTTTTTAACAATAGATCAAAAAGTAAAGAATTTAAAACAAAAGTAATTTTTTTTTTCGTTTCCGTTTTACACGCACTTAAAACACACCATTTCAAAGGAGGCAAGGGCCTTGAATGAAAGATGAAGGGGAAAGGGAAGATGAAGATGATAAAAAATATGAAGATGAATCTGAATGTGAATTGCCATTCATTCGTATTTGTAAGTAATATTGTGTTAATGACACTTCGATTGAAGCTTCTAAAATATACACACACTTAACGCATATCATTATGATATAAATAAATTTATAATCAAAATTTCCTTTGAAATATAGTCAGGTTCATAAAAATAG
Organism: Anastrepha fraterculus; assembly: GCA_037575425.1. Taxonomy (NCBI): domain Eukaryota; kingdom Metazoa; phylum Arthropoda; class Insecta; order Diptera; family Tephritidae; genus Anastrepha; species Anastrepha fraterculus. Next base: position 198,653 of record JAYXIM010044831.1, on the reverse strand, counting down.
TGGGTGTTGCAAAATTACGTACTATAAATATAAAAATTAAATTATTTTTCGGATTGTATGAAATATGGCATAGACACCTGAAAATTATAAGCAAAACTTAGGCACAAAAAACTGAGCTCACCAAAAATTTTTGTAATATATTTATGAATGTCAAGTGCGCAATAAACTGTTTAATTAACTTGGAAAAAATATTTACTGAGTTATTTTCCGCATGGTTTACAAGCCTTTTTGTGATCGGTCAGCAACGCCAATGTCACGGTATTACATTCCACTTTGGCTTATATTCAAAATACCAGTGTCTATCAGAAGAAAAAAAATTACGAAATAAGATATCCGTTAGGTGGTGATAGGGTGAAAATATTTCTAAAAGCCGTATTGGTGACGTGAAGGCAAATGATTTTAAAAATTATGCCGGATTAATTGTATCTGAAAAAAAATTTACGAAGAGCAATCAAAAAGTAATCATAAAATAAATGGTTTCCCCTTGCACACACCCATATAAAAAGGTATTTTTTTCTGCAAATATCTTTATTTAAATAAAAATTAAAAAAATATCTACGAAAGAAATACAAACCGACTTAGTAAAAACATTGGATGGCTCTGCTCTTCCATATTCTACACTTGCAAGGTGGTTGAAGAGTTTATGTCGGGTAAAATATTGACTGAAGACGAACACCGTTACGAGCATCCATCTACGTTATGTACTGTACTATTGTACTATATGAGCGACAAGTGAGCTTTCAAATCTACGGATTAACTCTATATCAATTCCTGAGCCGAGGCAATAGTATATGGCTTGGAAGAGACCTCCATGACTAATCCCTATGGAATTAAATGTATAAAGCTCTTTGGCTCGAATCTATTAGAAGCGTAACCGCTACAACTTAGAATCTATTTGGCTAATACGATTCTAACAAACTGCATTGTACGGACCTCTAATATTTACTATACGCAATATATTCAATCAAATGTATTGTCACTGCCATTAACTATAATGGCTGCAGATTTTCGAGTCACAATTTGTCTGGGTAATCGGCTCCAAATCAGCCGAATTGTCTTGACCATCCTATTTATTTTCCTTTGAGTTTTGCTTAATTCCTGCCCAAACATTTTCAATAGGGTTGACATCAGGCGACTATGAAGGCCCATCCAACATCTCAATCACGTTTTGCTGTTTGAACTCTACACACCTTTGGCTCCGTCGATTCTCGTAAAATTGAAGGTTGGCTAGTTCTTCCAAACCTTTTTTCAGCTGACGGTAATAATGCTTTTGGGTAAATTTTATTCATCAAAACTGCATTTAAATTGTCGGTAAACACAAATAAACGACCAAATCCTTTTTCGGAACAGCAGCCCAAAACATGAACCTGAACAGAATGCTTAAGAGTTGTCGATTAGCAGCAGTCCACCAAAAACTACGAATGCAATTAATCGTCCAAAAGAAAGATTCATCCGTAAATACTAGGTTTGCCCTATTCTGCTTTGAAATCGCCTTAGCCCATACAAGTTTTTTTTTATTATGCTCCGGAATTTAAGTCCTTCTGTGCGTAAATGTCCTCAAATAGTGTCTTTGGATACATTAAGACCACTTTTCCTTAAAACTGCTTCAGCTTCGCGAAACGATAAGGTGGGTTTAGTCACAAACAAATCGATGATCGTCTGATCTGGCTTTGGTGAAACGTTTTTAACTTTGGTATACCCTTGCACCCATTTATCTATGAACGTCTTCAAGATCTTCAAATACATTGCTGTATATGCAATTTATAATTTTGGATCTTTAGAGTCTGTACATAGGAAAACATCTTCAAATTGTTTTTATGCGCGGAAATCATTTTGTAAAAACGAAGTAAGTTTTCTCACAAAAGTATTAAATATAAATTTGTCACAAAACCCAAAAAATGCACAACACGTATTACATAAAGGATGCGCCTATAGGTTACGTTAGCCAGGTTACTTGTCTAAGACAAGACACTCGGTAGCCCTAAGGCCTATTGTGATGCCTGTATTTGATTTCCATCGCCTAACTGCTTAAACCACTTGGATCTTTTTAAGAAGATAACTAGTTCCTCCAGTGGACATTTTGCAAATTTCCCAGGTTTTCAAAGAAATAATCGCCAAGATACTTCGCACGTCTTCTTTAAAGTGCAGTGCATTCACAGAAAAGGTCTTGTACCGACTTAATTTTTGCTTCTTCTCCACAGCTCCTGCTGAAGTTATTGTGATCTACAACCATTCTAGGGTGGCAATAGTGCAAAGACCCCTTATAACACCTGTGAGGACGCTGGTAGTTGATCTGTTGAATTCAAGCAGACATTTTATCCTTTTAAGTTTCAATTTTGCCCAGAGCGCTTTCGTGACCCGCAGTTAGTAGTCAGATACCAGCTTCTATTGGTTTCCGCGATTACGCTCAAGTCGATAACAGTGTATATTTTTTTAGAGGAAATTTTAAGTCTTATACCACTCGCTGAAAGTCAAGCTCTGAGCCTTTCCTTGTACACTCATTCGCTCTTTCATTTCTCTACACTTCAGTGTGGTCGAGGACGTCTATGTAGCACTTATTTTTTTTCTCTCGGTACACCCTTTACTTTAGTAGAACATGTAGACTTCATACAAAAATCTACGTTTACTTATACTTGTTCATATATACAAGCAAACGAATATGCTAATATACGAGGAGTGTTCAAAAAATAAGGTGAATTTTCAAATTTCGCGAGCTACGTACCTTCGACTTTCGATTATAATTTTCTTTTATGTTGGTACATTCATCTCAAAAATATGTTCACGGTTTCAGCAATATAGCATCTTAAGTTTGTTTGTGAGAGGCATAAATAAGAGAAGTGTTTTGCGTGTTCGGCGATTTTCTGCTATCGAAAAAATGGATCAAAGAAGTTGCATTAAATTTTGTGTAAAAAATGAAATGAAGTGCTTAAAAACACTTGAAATGTTGACAGTGGCATACGATGAGAGCACTCTGACTCAAAAAAAAATGTTTACAAGTGGTACAAGTGTTTCACACAAGGTCGAGAAGATGCAAATGACGACGTCCCAGCTCATTGTGGACGTCCCAGCACATTAACAACCGATGTAAGTGTTGATAAAATGAAGAAAATTGTTATGGAGAATCGTCGAGTTACAAGTAGAGAAGTTGCTAAGGTTGTCGGCATATCGGTTGGCTCATCCTATGCAATCTTTTCGGAAATTTAGAGCATGAAGCATGTGGCAGCGAAGCTCTTTCCAAAATTGTTGAATTGTGACCAAAACCAACGTCGCATGAGCATCGCTCAGGAATTGTTGAATGACGTCAACGATGATCCAAATTTGCTTAAAAGGGTCATAACTGGTGACGAATCATGAGTAGATGGTTATGACATGGAAACCAAAGCCCAATAGTTACAATGGAACAGTCCATCAGAGCCAAGACCAAAAAAAGCACGCCAAGTTCAACCAAATGTGAAGGTTTTGCTTACTGTTTTCTTTGATTACCATGGCGTACTGCACCAGGAGTTCTTATCACAAGGTCGTACGGTAAATAAGGAGTATTACCTTCAAGTTATGCGCCGTTTGCGTGAAGAAATACGAAAAACACGCCCGGAATTGGGGAAAAAATTTCATGGCTTTTGCATCCTGATAATGCACCTGCTTACTCACCTTTGCTTGTGAGAGATTATTTGGCCAAAAAAACAAAACACGTTAACATACCGTAGCCACCGTATTCACCAGATTTGGCCCGTGTGACTTTTTCCTGTTCCCAAGATTGAAGAGACCCATGAAAGGACGGCGTTTTGCAACGATTGAGGAAATAAAAACCGAATCGCTGAGAGAGCTCAAGGACATACCAAAAAGTGCACATCAGAACTGCTTCGAGGATTGGAAAAAACGCTGGCACAAGTGTATTATATCTGATGGTGAGTACTTTGAAGGAGATAAAATAGAAATTGATGAATAAATAAATATTTTTTGACAAAAATTAAAATTTACCATATTTTTCGAACACACCTCGTATTATATAATATAATTTTTATATAATAAATACATTTTACTATTTTCGAACATACTTGTTCTTGTGTCTACTAAGCTGCTTAGCACAATGCAATAAATCATTCAATAATAATAGCATACGATCATAATTTACAAAAGGGCCTTTGTATGAAATGTTTAATTCATTCGAAACACAATTATGAATTTAGCTTTACTACTCAATAAATGTTCGGAAGTTTCGCCTTTGACTTACATTCACGTTTACTATTTGTAAAATCATTAATTTTCTTTGTAAACATACACTTCTGCATTAACTCACGTACACATAGTTCGCCTTGTTTACACTTAGCTAGACAAATGTATACAGAATGATACTTATACATGCACACACACACACTTACGTTTCGATGAGTGCCTAAATCCCTACAATATGTGTTAAGTAATTAGCATATTTTTATAGCATTGCTTATATCAATTTCATTTCAGTTGCTCTGTTTAACTGCTAAAATATATGCCTATTTATTTACTCATGCAGGCGTATGAATGTTAGTACACATATACATATGTATATCATAGTTAATATATTTACATATATACAAATAAATAATTAAAGCAATATTTGCATTAACTACAAGTAAATGCATCACAAGTCGTAAATTTAATTGTTTGATATTCTATGGCCTTTCTGAAATACAGGGTCCGACACTCGAAGTGCCAGACCCGTCTGTCTGTTAGTTGGCTAAATGACAGGCCAGAGTATTGTTTACAAGCACGCGGAAGCATTTTGCCGAGAGTAAACGCGAAGAAAGAAAATCAGTAATGGATTTCAAACGTAATAATTTGATTGCATTATATTTGGCTGGAAAATCACAAGCAGCGATTGTTCATAAGCTCGAGCAACTTAAAGTAAATAAAGTTTTTGTTTACCGCAAAACATCATGGAGGTGGTCATCAGAAGGCTGCAATGTCACATGAAATGATTCAAAAAGTCAAGACGCGACTTGAGCGAAATCCCGACGAAGTGCTAATCAAATGGCGAAAGAACTGAAAATATCTGACCGTAGCGTCCGCCGCATACTGAAAAATGATCTCAAAGTCAAGCTTTACAAGATCCAAAAGGTGCATGATCTCGCACCAAAGCAGAAACGAGTCAGACTTGAGAGAGCGAAGGAGTTACTTCGTTTGGCCGAAAGCGGTCAATTTCGAACATTTTGTTTTCTGACGAGAAAAATGTTCAAATTGAGCAATTCGTAAATTCCTAAGACAATAGGGTTTATTTGACCGACCATTCAGAGAGAATTTGAGTCATCCATTGGCCACTAGCAGGCAGCACCCGCCCCAGGTAATATTTTGGCCCGCTGCAACCACAGATGGGCGCTCTCCAATCGTTTTCATCTAGCCTGACATCAAGGTAAATGCGAAATATTATCGGGAAAGTATTCTGGAGGTTGCTTTGAAGCCGTGAGCAGACAAACATTTTGGTGGCAGACCATGGACGTTTCAACAGGACTCGGCACCGTCTCACAAAGCTCGACTAAACCAATAATGGCTAAAAAACAACGTCCCAAACTTCATAACGTCCACAAAATGGCTCTCAAATTCACCAGACGCGAATCCGATGGATTATTTTCTTTAGGCCTTTTTGGAGAGCAAGATCTGAACTAAAAGATTCACCAGTCTCGAGGCGCTTAAAAAAGCCATTGTCCACGAGTGGGCCAAAATACCTGCAAGTCACATTCGGGCAGCTTGCGGTTTGTTTCTGGACCGTCTCAAGGTCATAGTCAATGCAAAAGGTGGTCATATCGAGCAAAGGTAAATTGATTATTAATTTTGTTTTATTTTCACACATTTTTTACTTCGAATTGAATAAAAGTAATGTTCCAAACTAAATTTATGGCCTTCTTAATTGGTTACACTTCAAGCGCCGGACCCTGTAATATCCAATTTGTGCATTCGCAGAAGATTTCAATCAATCACTTAGTTGAGTATAGTTCTGGAAACCAATATTCGACCCATATTAATATATATTATTTTCTTAAAGTGATTAAATTCAAGTAAAGTACTGTGAAAAAAAATTCCAGCCCGATTTACCTACACATGTACACGTTTGTCCAATATAACTGACTAAAGGTGCTAGCCGAATGCAGACTGGATTTGCTTGCCGTAGTTGCTTTGCTTGACTTTAAAAACTTCTATGGACAAATGGGCTCTATAAACGCTGTCATAACATTCAGATGTTTTGTACAATAAAAGGAAATAAAGATGTTAGCCATATTTAATAATACATAATACATTTTAGAATCATGATTTTAATTAGAAGCTGTAAAAATATATTGTTAATTTTTCTTTTAATAGTAAAAATATACAAGATAAGACGCCAATCACGCCAACGACGAAAGTTTTGGATGTGCGATCCAATTATATGGACTAAACCATGGGCAGTTTGAAAGTGCTTTGCGCAAGCTTGCAAGAGACAAGAAGCAATTCAAGGAATCGCTACGAATACCCCTTTCGTTGTTCAACGTGTTGCAAGAATTGCTGGAGAATTCTTTAAGAAAGTATTCAATCAGGGTTCCAATATCTTCTCACTACAGATTATTTATTATATTATTGAAAGTAAGTCACTAACCTGTAAGATATTTGGCTCACAATTTCGTACGCTTGTGCATAGAATGGAATTAACAATAATACAGAAGAAACGAGGGAGGCAACACCAACCAAAACGGAGTGTATACGTATTGCCAATGAATTTCAAGTAATGTGGAATATACCCGACTGCATCGGTGCCATAGATGGAAAGCAACTCAACATAACATGCTCTTCGAATTCAGGATCTATGTATCTTAATATTCCAATAAGTATCTTAATATTCCAATAAGTATCTTAATATTCCAGCAGATTGTCCCCTGCCATGAGAACTAGAACCATTCGCCCGTTACTTTGTTGGTGAGGTAGCATTTCCCCTTGAGGCACCATTTAATGATGCCTTATCCAAGCAGAGCTATACAGACCAAAGAGGAATATTTTAATAAAAGGCTTTCTCGTGCACATATAATTATAGATAATTCTTTATAGGCATACTTGCTGCCAAATGGGTAATCCTTCGAAATACTTTATATATGGCTCCAAATAATGCCGAAAAAATAGTAAGAGCCTATATCGTTCTATATAATTTTGTCAAATTATCAACTCATAACTATGTAAGTAATGATTTCGTTAAAGGTTATGAAAATAATGTCACAATCGAAGGAGCATGGCGTGGAGAGATTCTTCCGTTACCTACAACTAGTCCAGTTTCGTCGAATAGATGCAGTGCAGAGAACTATGATTTAACAGATAAATGAAAAACACATTTGTTCAATAACAAAATTTAAATGTAAATGTAAATAAAAATCTCTCTAATCAGCGAAAAACTCACAGCCAAACCAAATCAAGTTAAATGAAAGACAGGGGGGTTCATTTCCCAATGTCAAAAGCACTGTTCAATGGAATATTGAGCTGTTTCAAACTTCGCTGTACTTCAAGCGCTTCAAACAAAACTATCCTTTTGTTCTCATTTAATATATTTTAGTATTGTTCTATTCATTATTGACAGTTATCGAAGTCAAGCAAGCAAAGCGATTTTGCATTGGGCCAGCAACTGAAATGTCTCCAAGGATGATAGATTACCTGATTTGGACTATTGCTATGTTATAAAAGGAAATTGAGCGAATAACTTCGGTTGCCACGTCATCGCGTACTCGGCAATAGAATTTTTTCCGCTCATATCACACATATTCACACACTCGTCCCATCAGTTGCTGTTCAGACTGCATCGAATTAATATAAGCCGGGACTGTGTTGATTTTTTTCCTATATTGCTAACACAATCTATATTTTTTTTATCCTTCTGGTAATCAGCCAATCAGCTGGTTCTTTAAAATTCGCTGAGAACCGGTTAAAGGTCTGAGCATGGCCACACCTTCTGCATTATTTTTGCTATGGTTGTCTTTTCTTATTCAGAATAAACTGCGGTAAGCCATAGTGAAAAGACCTAAGAAGGTGTTCTCAATAATAATCCGTTATTCACCTGTGAGTAAATTTGACAGAATTAGGGGATGTGTACAAAAAACTGAGATTGTGTTGGTGATTCACTAAAAAATCAACACAATGCCACTTCGTTGCCGTCTGAACTACGACTGATTGGACGAGGGTGTGAATGCATGTGAAATTATCGTGCAGAATTCGGCTGCCGAATCCCCTGTGACGTGGCAGCCGAAGTTCACAAGTTTACTTTTCACCAAAGTTAATGACCTCACCTTGAAAATCAATCACATTTGGCGTTACACGTCGTGAACTCACAGAATGAAGATGAAGATGTTAGAAATTAAATGCGAAATCATTCTCCTTTTGGTTATGATCCCATTATACTTACTCACTCTCTGATCCTTCACAAAAATTATTTTACTATTATTTAAATTAAAATTAAATTATTTATACTATTATTGCTTTTATTGACGAAACATCGAGTTCCTCTAAATGTGCAATCCTCTTTATCGTAACAATAAACGCATTTTTGTTCTCTCAAGCCTTATTAAACTCTCATGTCGAAAATATTGAGCGTTCTTAAGTGGAGAAAATGCAAAAGACCACCAGCAAAAAAAATTCTCCAAAATCAATGCGATTTAACTTGCACTTAAATATAAATAAATAAATGATTAGCGCTTACAAATCTGACAGCTATCCGAGCTCTTGATAGAGGGACTTGCAGTTTTAAGCCAACTCCGAACGGCAGATATTGTTTTGGTGGCTCCTAAAAACACTCAGGCTAAAAAGCCAATTGTATTTAAAGGTCTGGAAAGAGGCTAGATAGTCAAGGAGGGAAGCAGAAAAGTATCAGAGATAGAGATAGAAAGGAATAGACACAGAGACAAAGGTAGTTAGTCCCGTGAGAATTGTCCAGATTCTTTGGAAAATCTGTAAAAGTTCTCCAGTTTTAGAGAACGAATATTACTCATTCTCACGACATCGAAACCCGAAACTCATAATCTTGCTCTAGCAAAGGCGGCATACTAACAGAGAAAGTGCTCAATGCTATTCCCCCTCCACGCAAGACAGGCACACTTATTCCCCAGGTTTTGACAAAGGCTCTACGGCATTGTTGAAAGATCCTCAATGCACGATCCACCTTGAGCGAAACATGTGTTTCCAAAGTCAGCTTCTTATCCAAGATTAGTCCTAGATATTTAACTTTTTCAGAGAGACTGAGTGTCACACCTTTTAGTGGTGGAAGACTAAGTCTATCCAATTTCCGTTTTCTCGTAAACAAATCTATGGTGGTTTTGTTCGGATTAACGGAAAGACCTTGTCTCATGCACCAGTCATCAATTTTGTCCAGAATCCTCTGCACTTTCGTGCAAAGCCTCCTTAGGGATTTATCCGATGTTAGCGCATAGACATCGTCCGCATATGCTTGGACATGAAAAACGAATTCCTGCATCTCCGCTAGTAGAGAGTCTACGACCAAGCACTACAGCAGCGGAGAAAAAACACACCCCTTTGGGGACATCATTGCTTGGCCCTGACGGTGATTAGTTCGTCACTGTTCTCACCAACGTTTAACAGTCTCTCAGAGAGCATGGAATATATCCACTTCACAATGGTTTGATTAACTCCATGTCGTTCAGCAGAAGAACATATTAAGCCGAAAGTGGCATTATCAAAAGCCCTCAATGTCCACGAACAAGCCTATTGTGTACTCGTCAGCTTCCAGCCCGGTTTCAATCTTGCTAACGAGGTTGTGTTAGGCTGATTCACATGATTTTCCAGTCTGGTAAGCGTGTTGATTTCTACTAAGTTGACTTCTCGGCAATACCTCCACTCGAATGTGTTTCTCCACCACTCGTTCTAGTCTTTTCAACACGAACGATGTCAAACTGATTGGTCTAAAACTTTTTACTAGGGAATAGTCGTTTTTTCCTGGTTTTGGTAAAAATACTACTCTTACGCGTCGCCATTGGCATGGTATATGACCAAGTGCAAGGCAGGCTATGAAGATCCTTTTCAGGGCCTCAATCAGCCTGTCTCCTCCTTTTTTAAGCAATGCTGGATATATTCCGTCAGGTCCAGGGGACTTAAAGTTCGCAAAGGAAAGGCGAAGTTACCTGTCATGTCATTAATATTGTCGCCCCGTCCATAATACCTCTTGGATGGCGGTGCTCTTACTAAGCCATCAACCAGCCACGCAGATGTAGCTGATTCGTTAATGGCTTGCACATTTCAAGCACAGAACTTTCCGAAGCATATTTTTAAGTGAAATGTGTTTTTATGAATGCTGAGTTTGAAATCCAGGGCACGACTCTTTCTGGCAAACATTTTCAAATATACGGACGCACTCCAAGGATTAACTTATGTAAGTATATAACTGCATTAAACGTGATTAACAAAATTTTTTATCAAAGCGCTAATTTCGAATTAATTGTTTAATTTCCTGTAATTGTTTGTTTCCTATAATGTATGATATTCAAGCAATTACTTGCATTAAGTGCTTCTTCTTATTCGCAAAATTTGTTTTCTTCAGAACTCTTTCATTCAACTTTAAACACCTCGTACAGGAATTACCTACTTGAGACATGAGCGCGATTTTCAGAATTTCTTTTATATTTGGTTTTTTTGTTTGTTAAAAAGGCCAAAATACAAAATGCAATACATTATGCAACAAAAGAAATTGCCGGGACGCTTTTGCTGGTAAACATTTTGCATTTATGTTGAACACAAGCTGAAGTGCACTCAAAAGCTGTTACTTTCTTACACACATACACGCACAAGTGCATATGAAAAATTGCATGCATGCTCATATAAAAGCTTACTTACATATGCAAAATGTTCTGTGGAGGTTCGCTTTTGAGCTTATATTAAAAAGGTTTTATCTACATACTTATGTAGATGTAAGTATGTATATATATGTATAAATATATATATGTGCCCTCTCAAACTCAAGTTTGTTGAATATGAACCCTTTTTCTTTATTGAAATGCTCGAAATGTTAAGTGAGTGTCATATCTCTGCACAGCACAGGCGCCTCAGATGATATCGTAGCAAAGGACCAAAAAGGAATGGAGGTTTTATTGCTTTTAATTTTTTTGTTAATTTTATAATTTTTATAAAAAATTAAGTTTATTGAAAATGCAAGCAAGAAATATGGCAAATGAAATATTTTTATCGGTACAACTATATTTTAAATTACTCGAGAGTGTCCAGCTAACAGATGAGGGTGCCGTTAAAGTAACGCAAGTCCACCTTTTTTAAAAAATTCACCCTTCAGAGTGACATTTAGAAAGGCATTGCTAGTGTAGAGCAGGTATCCCGGGTCAGTGATGGCAAAATAAGTCAATACAGCTCACCTTAAAGGTTACAATATATTAATTTGGGGAAAAATAAATCTATTATTTTTGCGTAAAATTTTGACGCAAATGGTTTAGGACTGTTTCATGGTTGATGCTTTTACTACAAACATGTCGGTCAACTGCGATTTGTTCTGTGATGTTATCGACATTTTCGGCATTTTCTTTAACATTAACAATGCCTAAACGGAATTACTTATTTACTTACTTAGATGGCCATAACAACCCGTTACCGAGTTACGGCCGACCTGACTAGCTCTCCCCAGGTGCCTCTGCTCCGCGCGCGCCTTCTCCAATTCTGTACACCAAGCAAGCATAGGGTTTTCTCCACCTGGTTTTTTCACCGGAGCAATGGTTTTCCCCTGCGTCAGCTCCCTTGGACTTCGCTCTCGAACACCTTCTTTCCTGGAGCTTCTTCATCCATACGCACAACATGCCCAAGCCAACGCAGGCGTTGGATGGCGATGCGTTGAACTACGTCAATGTCGGCGTAGAGCTCATACAGCTCGTGGTTCATTCTTGAACGGTAGTCTTCGCCAACGCGCACAGGACCGAAGATCTTACGAAGAACTTTTCTATCGAACACCTCAAGAGCGGCTGCATCGCTTTGTGACACTACCCATGCCTCTGCGCCATAAAACAACACAGGTATGATCAGCGTTTTGTAAAGTATCAGTTTGGTCATGCGAGAGAGGGCTCGACTACTCAATTGCTTAGCAAGAGTGATTCTCCGTTTGATCTCCAGGCTGATATCGTTATTGCTGTTAACGGCGGTGCCAAGATAAATAAATTCTGGCACAACTTCGAAGGTATAGTTGTCCGCAATGACGTGCGTTCCTACACGCCGTGTGTTCCGCGTTGTAGACAGCATATACTTCGTTTTACCCTAAACGGAATTGGCGAAACCAAATTGCACGTAGTTATCTGTTACAATTTTGTCCCCCTTGTTCACTCCTCTCGGGAGCATAGGGCTTCGACAAGACTCTTCCATCGTACACGGCTCTGTGCTATTTATTTTGCACCGTCACATGAGATGTCGGCATCTGCTAGTTCGCGCAGTATCGACCTTCTCTAAGTGTTTTTGGTCGGCCGCGACGTCTGCTCCCTTTCGGGTTCCAGTCCAGTGCCATCTCGTGATGCTATCTGGGGGTTTTCTCAGTGTATCACCTATCCATCGCCACTTTCTGCGTTTGATTTGCCTAAAGATGGGTTCCTTGTGCGTTAATCTCCACAGTGCGTCGTTACAGATGGTGTTTGGCCAGAATATTCTGCAGATGATGCGGATTGTAGCCTCTTTGTGGTGGTGTTAGAGACCAGCCATGTTTCGCTTCCGTATAACAATACTGCCTTTACGCATGAGCCGAATATTCGTAGCTTAGTGCGCCTGGAGACTTACGAACTCCCCCATACTGCACGCATTCGCCCGAATTCCGCCCTTGCTTTGTTTATCCTGCAGTTGACATATTCATCTGCTCCACCATCTGCCGTGATGATGCAGCCGAGATAGCAGAAGCTTTCACCGAATTCCACCTGGCATCCGTCGACCAATATCTGCCTTGGATTACTGTATTAAAGTTAACTCTCATGGCCTTGGTCTTGGCGATGTTGACCTCCGATCCGACAGTGCGTGTCAGCGCGACTAGTTTGTCCGCCTTCGCTTGCATGTTAGAAAGATTGTGAGAGAGGATACAGATATCATCGGTGAAGTCCAGGTCCTCAAGATCTCTGCTGAAACTCCATACGATACCCTTTTTGTGCAGGGTCAGTTGGCTCATGACATCATCAAGGACGATGGCGAAGAGAAGGGGCGACAGAGGACAGCGATCGCGGATATCGCCTTTGTGAAGCACCGCCAGTTTGCAGTTCTCATAGAGGGCTTTGATGAGGTGGATTATCTTGGCAGGAACTCCCCCACTACTCAGTGCCAGCCATATTGCGTCTTGTTTGATAATGTCGAACGCCTTCTTAAAGTCTACGAACAGTATGTGGAGCTGATTGTTCTACTATAATGGGAAGTATGTTGGCTTGGTCAACAACAACAGAAAACCAGCTTGCTCTTCTCTTAAGGAGCGTTCGATATCTTTGAGCCTGCTTTGTATGATTGCGGCTACAATGGTGTTAAGTAAGGTTATTCCTCGCCAGTTGCCGCAATGATGTGGAGATGAAGAATTTTCGCTGATATTTGCGGGTCGGCTGCCATTAGTTCAGGATGTATGGCATCTTCGCCCGCCGCTTTGTTGAGCTTCAACTTCTTAATTGCATCCTTAATCTCCGCTAGGCTGGGGCAGGTTGTTGTTATTCTATTGTTGGTTGTTGTTGTGCTGCCCGCAGACCCTCAGATATTTTCAGTTCTTACGCCATTTGATTGACACTTCGTCGGGGTTTCGCTCAGGACGCTTCCTCACGTTTTGAACCATTTCTTGTGACGTTGCAGTTTTTTATGACCACCTCCATGACATTTCGCAATATTTGGAAGGTGAAAAGTCTACGATTATAATAAATCAACGGGATTTTCTAGCAATTTCAAACTCTTAAAATTTAATTGACTATAAAACTGCGTAGCAAAACTTTCTTGTAAAAATTCTGAATAAAAAGCTCACAATTTTGATGAACAATTTTTAAGCTGTCGACGAAAATATTGAGCCATTTGAAACTGACTCTTTGTTATATTAAAATTGTATGGGTTATAAAACTGCGTACTCAATTGTTTTTTTTTTAAGTTCTGATTTAAAAAATTTCAAACTCAGGCCAACTCATGGTGTACATAACCATCCTACTGAACTCACTATTCGGTAAGCCATCAGAAAAATGGAGAATAATTTTACATTATTGGATAATACTCGATTACACCACAAACAGCCCGAAGTGAAGAGAATATTGTCGCTGTAAATGAAAGTTTTGCCAAAGACACGAAAGAATCGATTAGGCGCCGATCTTCGCCAACAATTTGGCCTATCTTACGGCGCTACTTGAGCAATTTTACCCGAAGATCTTAGTTTGAAAGCATAAAAAATGCAGCTAGTCTAAAATTTGAAGCCAGCGGATCTTCCAAAGCGTCATAGTTTCAGTCGTTGGGCTCTTGAAAAACTCGCTGAAGATCCGCTTTTTGAGACCCATTTTTGGCTTAATGGTTACGTCAATAAGCAAAATTTCCATCCTTGGGCTGAAGAGCAACTAGAAGTCATTCAAGAATAGCCATTCCATCTATTGAAAACAAACGTTTCGTGCGGTCTATGGGCTGGAGGAATCATCGGCCCATATTTCTTCAAAGACGAGGCTGGCGCCAATGCAACAGCGCCTTGATAAACGGATAAACGACTTTTTGATACCGGCAATTGAAGTCCGTGATCTCCACAATATTTGGTTCTAACAAGACAGTGCTACTTGTCATACAGCTCGTCAAACAGTGAATTTACTGCGTCGTCATTTCGGTGAACAATTTATCTCTCGTCTCAGATCAACATCGTGGTGTGATATCACATTTTTGGACTTTTATTTGTAAGGGTATTTAAAGTCTAAATGCATTGTGGATAAACCATCGATTGAGGCATTGGAAACCAATATTTATAAAACTATTCACGAGACACCGACCGAAGTAATCCAGCGAGTCATTCAAAATTGGTGTTTACGGCTGCCCGAATTACGGCGCAGTTGCGGCCAACTTTTGAAAGAGATTATGTTTAAAAAATTAGAATATCTCGAAAATTATTAAGTTTTGGACATCATTTCATATAAGCAAATTAAGCAGAAATTATCTAAGTAATAATGTCCTTAACCCCTTAGGATATGAATCGAGCGATGATTGTGTGCCACTTTTGATGGTGGCTTTTCTCATGCGTAAGAACAATCCCGTGTTTAACACGAGGTGCCCACTTTTGGCCAGAAAACGCCATTAGTGTCTGATACGAAGTTCTCCGTTTAGGCAAGGAAGTAGGCTCACGTCTTTCACACGTTGTTATAGGGTAAAGAGTTAAGTATCTAGGACAACCTTCCCGGTAACCCTGTATATATAATATAATATCACCTTAGAGTCTCCGCATAGTATGACCCGATTAATGTATACAGGTTTACTACGAAATATGGCCCACTAAAGATATCTGGCGGAAAATATTCAAAAAAACATTAGGAAACCTGCTAAAAAGCTGTTGGGACGTAGCTCACTTCTCTCTCTTGTTTCCCACTAGCTAATAACTGTCTTTTTTTTAGAATGTGGCTTTTCACTCTCTGTTTATATCGCGACTATTGTGGGCAGTTTTATTTAAATTTTTTATTTCTTTGTGAACCCAATTCGTTCTTCTCTTGCATTTGTAGCACAGTTCAATTGTTTAACCGGCTTTACAAGCAGAAAATTATACAACATAAAACGAATGATTATCCTGTCGTGGCTTTTTCTTTTTTTTGATACCTTGCGCTGGCTATGGTGCACAACCTCATATACATACATACAAGGTTTATTGCATTGCTTTGAGCAGCAGTTTGCACCATAACCATTCCATGGTAAGCAAAGCTACCCATAATTGTGTGGCCTGGCAGTGCACGAATGAATTTGCTGCTATCACGGGATGGAGCGAAAGAAAGAGAAAAAAGCATGAAGAGAGTTGCAGCATAACTTCTACAACCATAACCATTTCACCCCATCCTTACTTTGCGCCAACAGAATTACTTCGTTTTCGGCATTTAAATAACCAGAAGTAACCACATAATGGCACTTCTTACGCCGGAGTTGTGTAGCCACTACAAATAACCAGCTTTTGCCTCAAGCGAAAAAAGGAGTGCAAATTGTGACAGTAATGAGAGAGTAGCAAATGATCATAACAACGCCTGCTTCCTGCCCCTAGCACTCCGAGTCTTTTTTTCTGTTTTTGATTTTTTGTTGGTTTTCTTAGCGAAAATGTATTTTTGTTTGTTTTTTGGAGTATATATGAAATGGAAGAGAATAAGCACAATAACACTTCAATGCCATAGAGACAGTAACGAACATAAAATGCACCAACTGCAGTGCCGTAACCATACAGATGCAGCAAAAACGATTGAAGCGAAATATGGGAGCCAAGCAGGAGCAACATTTACCACAGTGGTAAAAACACCCAGATTGCACTGATCTGTGCCGGAAATGGCAGAGGCGGGCGAGTGTATGCCGAACTTTCATGAACTGCGCGTCCAACAGAGCTGCCAATTCCATACAAGCGCACACATCTACTTGGGGCTTATAAAACGACATGCAAGTGCAGTATGTACGTATGTATGTATGTGATGCTCGTAGGTCGAACGCTACTTACTGTCAAATGTGGAATATTCAGGTTACTCAATTTCACTACAACAGTGGGGCAATTGTTGTGGCAATAGTTAGCAGCAACAATAAAATTTTAGACAACAAGCTTTTCTCATTAATGGGAGTAGGCTTTTCAATTTGGGTCAACAATGACATTGGTGCTAACCAGTAAGCCTACAGAATGGCGCAATTGTTAGTTTATTTTTAAGTCTTGGAGTAGAGTAAATTTGTAGCGGTGCTCGACCTAATATTTTCAGTATAAGGAGGTGAATTTTCGGGCTTTTACTGATCCCGATATTTTCGAGAAATAATTTTATAGACCAGAGATTTTATTTTATAGTCCCGAAATTTCGGGACTGTACCGAAATTAATTGAAGTATAGACTTTGTTGATTTCCTTTTGTGCAGTAGAGTACTAAGGACTAATGAGGTGAATTTTCAGAATTTTACTGATCCCGGTATTTTCGGGATTTTATTTTATGTATGTGTATCGACTTCAATTGATGCGATTGAGCCGAGCACTTCGCGAGAAGCGGCCGCAATACGCGGAGAGGCATGAAAAAGTGATTCTACAGCATGACAACGCTCGGCCTCACGTTGCCAAACCCGTTAAAACCTACCTGGAAACAGTGAAATGGGAAATCCTACCCCACCTGCCATATTCTCCAGATATTGCGCCGTCCGATTATAACCTGTTCCGATCGTTGGCACATGGTCTAGCTGACCAGCAGTTCCATTCATATGAAGACATCAAAAAATGGCTTGATCCGTGGATAGTCTCAAAAGAAGAACAGTTTTATCGTGACGGTATACGAGATCTACCAGAAAGATGGGAAAAATTAGTAGCCAGCGATGAGCAATACTTTCAATGATTCACTTGTTACCATTTTTTTCAGAAAAAAGTTGTATTTTCATCAAAAAAACAGCTAGAACTTAGTTGCGCACCTAATACCTATGTATGAATTTTTTTAATGAAGTCTACTGGCATATCACACCACTCTCTATTAAGCTTATCCCTTAGACTAACTGCCGTGTGTGTCCACACAATGCAAACTCAGCTGTTTTATAAAAGAAAGGTGCAAGTGCTCAACGAACGTTACACATTAACTATTTCTTTCCTCACAAAGGGAGATTTTTGTTATAAAATGCATCTGATGAAAAAAAATATTCTCAATAATCCCTTGATTTGAATCGATTAATCCCGATATTTTTAGAATTCAAAATAGCTGAGATCGCCGTATCTCGGGACTCCGAGACTTACACTCCTAGCGAGTACCAACGAAAACTTCGGCCTTAAGGCCGGTGTGCAACTTAATCCAGCAACATCAAATCGTCATCTTTCATGCTGCAGCCTGTTGAGCATTTTGTCCAAACATCCGTATTATACGCTAAAAATATACACTTTACTCAGTAATTGAAGGCAGGTAACAACCATCCACTTCATCATCGCTCCCTGCACAGAAATTGTTTCCTTTCTAAATAGGCGCATTTGTTCGCTCGGTGACTACTTACGTTAGCACAAAAAAGGGTAGAGGCACTTTGCTTCAAAAATTTTGCTTAAAACGCCATTTTCGGTCAACGGTGAACGTTACATAACCAACTTTTGTGATCTAAAGTTGAAGGCATGGACGGTTCATGGTCATGTCAGCATGAGTTCATCAACCAATCGGTCATATGCGCACTTAGTTCGATTATTGCGTTACCATTCGCTTTGCCGACATGAGTTACTAACCTCAGAGCAGATATTTAACTCCGACCGAATTTCTCTGCTCTTTAAGTGTTATTAAAACAGTCCGGAAATAATTTGGTCCCTTAAGTTGAATGTCATTCGATTTATTTGTGAGATAGAATCAGAAGTCGCTACCTGGAGGAAAAACAATTTTGTTTTCAGAAAATAGAGGATTAACTCGTCCGAACACCTAGCCAAGAATGTATGCGCCAGTTATACACACAACATACGCTCCGATTGAGCCGCTTTCTACTCAGTTGGAGTTTCTTAAATGTAAAATCGTCCGAGTATGTAATTAGCGGAACTATTCAGAAATCTTCTTCAGTGCGAAATAAGTCGATTTCGTTGCGTCATTCCCGAAAATGGCTGGGAGCATTAAGAGCATGTACTTTTACCGTGCTAGGAAGCGATATTTTTGAAGATAGAAATTAAATCAGATTCAGCTGGCGAACCACGAGATGATCGCTCCTAGAAGCATTGAGTCCTCTTGAGTTTGTTCTCATACAACGCTCCATTCCCTTCATTACTTTGCCATGACACTCTACTTACAGTAAAAAGTATATCAATTAATGTAATAGGATTATTATTTCTAGAAAATATGAGGGAAGAATTGTAGGCTCGCAAAGAACTCAAATGTTACTCACAGATCTGACATCCAATTTCAAATGATTACAGCTTTCTATTCCGTTGGCATTCACGATGTCACATGTTTACGTGCTAAAAAAAGATCTGCCGATTGATATGTTTACACCGTAGATGACCGGACATAACATATTGACTAAAATTACCTGTAACTTGGTATGTCCTCTTTATTCAATGTCAGCAAGATCTACCAGATAGTACATCTTCTTCTTCTGTATTGCTTATTCGTTTACGAATGTACAGCGATCATACAATATTTGATATATTTTTGTTTCTTAACTACAGGGGGAACGATATGAAACACCATAACTCTTTTGTGTGAAATTAGTTTTTATTGATTTCAAAGACAAAATTGTTCACAACTTATTACAATTTTAACATATATTCACTTTAGCTCGATATGACCACCTTTTGCCCTGACTATAGCCTTCAAACGGTCAAAAAATGAGTTGCATGCTGCACGAATGTGATCTTGAGATATTTTGGCCCATTCTCGTATAATCGCTTTTTTCAGCGCATCCATACTGGCATATTTTTTAGTCCTCACCTTGCTCTCCAAAATAGACCAGATGGAATAGTCCATCGGATTTGCGTCTGGCGAATTCGAAAGCCATTGTGTGGACGAAATGAATTGTGGAACATGATTTTTTAACCATTCTTGGTTCACACGAGCTTTATGAGACGGTGCCGAGTCCTGTTGGAATGTCCATGGTCTACGACCGAAATGTTTGCGTGTCCACGACTCTAAAGCAGCTTCTAAAATATTTTCCCGATAATAAGTCGGATTCACTTTGACACCAGGCTCGATAAAATCGATTGGAGAGCGTCCATCAGCGGTCACTGCGGCCCAAACCATTACTTGCGATGGGAAATTGCTTCGAGTTGCCATACGTAGGCTCAAATTCTCGTATGAGCGTTCGGTCAAGTAAACTCGATCGTTTTGAATGTTTATGAACTGCTCAATTGAGAAACTTTTTTAATCAGAAACACAATGTTAGGAAATTCGCCACGTTCGTGCAAGCGCAACGACTCCTTTGCTCTTTCGCACCGAACTTTTTTTTGCTGGTGTGAAAGATCGTGTGCTTTTTAGAACTTGTAAGCCTTCACCTTGAGGCAGGGGACTGATACCTCTTACCCGGTCATCGGCATCCGCTTGACAGTTGTTAAAGGGGAACTGCACAAATTATTTCTCAGGAAAGCGCAGAAAAGATGAAGCTCAATTTCTTCATGTGCTATTTCGAAAACCCTTTGGCCTCAATACGATATACGAAAGGCTCAGAAAGTTCTTTGGACTCCTCGCCATTCAATTTCCAAACTCGTAGCTGTGTTTACCGGTCACTGGACGATCCGCACACATGCGAAAAAACTCCCCTCCATTATATCTACAGCTCTGGCTGGCTGTAGAGATCTGCCTATTGGAGGTCTCGTAATGGTATCAAAACAGCGCTTTCGTGCTACTTGAGGAGTGCCAGGTGCACTTCAACCAGCCTACCTATAATTGCCTATTAAGAAAACATATTTTAATGAAACGATTATTGCGTTTATCGTATAATACAAGATGGGCTAGAACCTTTTCGTTTGCCTCATGTATTCATTATTTTTCATAAATGTTTTCATCCAGCCGCGTGTCCTTCAAAAAGGCTTCAGCGAATTACAGATTTGCAATCACTATGCCTTTTTCAGAATTTTGTTTTATTGCATTATATTGCTGAAAAAAACTCAAAATATCCTCATCTTTTCTACCATTATATAGGGTGCATTTTTAGCCGCATGAAAACTATCGATATCGATAACTATGGTTTGAGAGCTGAGAATAGCAAAGTGGGTTGACCTTTCTGTTTAGTAAGGTTTCACAAGTCTTCCAACTTGTAGAAATTTATTTTGAAAAAAAATAAATCTGTTCGCGAAGTTCAGCTTAACATCGACTACATTTGATTTCAGAAAAGACGGCGCAACTTGCCATACATCCCGCTTAATAATCGATTTATTGCAATATTTAAGCCACCATACGGCCGCATCGTATACTTTAAGAGCCATAGCGTTCGTATCCATTTGGACGACATACCCAGCCTGTGGATATTTACTCGCTGTACTGTGCCACGATAGCTGCAGTATACAAGCAGATAAGCAATAAAGCACGTAAAACTCAAAATAAATATTTCCATCACTCAAAATATTTTTTTTTTTGAATTTAGTAAAAATTTCTTTAAAAAAAATGGATGATTAATTTAGCGCCAACTTATATGTAGTAGTTACTTTATCACTAGAAGCAACCTGACTTACACAAATAGAGTTTATTCGTAAAATAAAAATCAGGAATGCTGATTCGGAGTTCAAAGTTATTACACGAAATTGGAATCAGAAAAATTAGAAAAAAAATTATTAAAAATTATCAATCTTGAATATTTGCTATAATTATTTAATAAAGCAGTACAAATTTCATGTATCGTCCACAATTGCATCATTCGGTTCTTCATTACAATAGCGCTTCTATTTTTTAATCATTTCATTTGTTTAATGCTGGCCTATCGTGTGAAGCGACGGCCACCGAAAGCTAAGCTAAACCTGTTAAACAAATCGCATTGGTTTAAAAATTTAATATATGGAAAGCAGATTATAACTCAATAAAAAGCTATAGCAAATACTACTCACTAGCTTTCAAAGCTACAAATTACTGGAATAAATGTGTCTTGAAATTTTTTGATTTGCCAAAAAATACTTTAACACTTATTCCGCCACCTACAGACGCTGTTGATTCAAACTGATACGATAAATCGTCGACACATAGAAAATATGAAAAGAAAAATGGCTAGCAAAATGAACATGGAATAAAAAAAAGATATACCAACGGCGTCAGAAAAAAAGCGCGCAGTAAAAGGATATGGGTGAGTTGGAGCAAAAAGATGAGGGTACGCTGCACTAAAATTCGCCATGAAAGCGAATGTGAAGAGATTAGTGTATGACAAGTTGAGCTGGCATTTTATTTCTTTAGCCTCTTTAACTATTATGAATAGCGTGGGCATTATAGACGGAGCGGAAGTGGGTGCACTGGCAATCGCAAGTAAGTGTGTTGGTATGTTTTGCAATCGCAACAGTTATGCTGCAAACACATTTGTATAACTTTATGTCAAAAAAAAAACACACAACCAAAAACTAAACTACTTCTATAGTTGGATTTATATAAGAAGAAAAATGTATGGAGAAATTCTAAGCAAGGCAGCAAAAGCGGCGAATGGGGGAAAGTAAATAGTAAAAGCGCTTAAGTATTTTCCGCTAATGTGAATTTATTAAAAAGCGCTTCGGATTACATGTTGTCAGAATTTGGTAAGCCCAACAGCTGAAGTATGAAATATGATTATTAATTGGCTTATTTATAAATGTACTGTATTTCTTGGCAGTAATAAATTTTATGAAAATGGCATACAATATTTTTTATGCTTTGCTACGTGTTACGTATACGCCATGTAACACAATAATTGAAAGCATTTAGGCTTACTGCAAATAAAATGAAACTACTTATAAACTTTTTTGTTTTACCAAATAAAGTTTATACATATGTTTCTCTTAGTTTACTTACTAGTATCGTGCGTGGGTTACCTTT
This sequence comes from Anastrepha fraterculus, assembly GCA_037575425.1. Taxonomy (NCBI): domain Eukaryota; kingdom Metazoa; phylum Arthropoda; class Insecta; order Diptera; family Tephritidae; genus Anastrepha; species Anastrepha fraterculus. The sequence continues at coordinate 176,050 of JAYXIM010044831.1, read as the reverse complement.
TATACTTTACGCCCAATAATGAATTCAAAATGTTCTCCTTGGAAATCGATTCAATTCTGTATTTAGAATTTCAAATTTCAAAGTACATTTACTACTCAGTAGTGCATACCCCTGAAACAAGCATTTTAAAGGCTTCAACAGCTTGTTCGAGCGTTGAAAAACGTTGATCTCGCATTTTATCTGTGATGTTCGGAAACAAAAAGAAATTCGTAGGTGCCAAATCAGGGCTGTAAGGCGGATGACCCATTAATTCGATCTTTTTAATGCTCAAAAGCTCTATTGTAGAAGCCGATACATGAGAGCTCGCATTGTGTTGGTGAAGGATGATTCGTCCTGGGCGGTTGGTTTTCCTCAATTCTTCGAAAGCTGCTAACAAACAAATGATTGTGTATCACTCAGAATTTACTGTTTTAAGCCTCTCTAGTAATACAGTTGCAACAGAACCAGATTTTCCAAACACTTCCGAAACAGGAGACCACTTGCTTTGAGGTGCTGCTTTCGCGCACAATTTTTTTAAAACTAAGCACGCCTTGAAACACCCATACTGTCCATTGCTATTTTGCTTTCGGTTCATATGCATAGATGCAAGATTCGGTTATGGTGTCATATACGTGATTGAAGCACCGCGGCAGGATTTCTTCAACACATCTTTACACCAATCGACTCGAGTTCTTTTTTGCTATGCTATATCCATGCAATATTGAATTTATGCTGGTCCTATGCCAAGGGTGCCTCTATCTCGCGATATGTCACATGATGGTTTTGCGTCATCAACTGACACACAGCGCCAATCTGTTTGTCCCGCAAGGATCGATGGCCACATTGGAACTCGGTATGCCTGCGTTTCACAGTGGCTATGTGTGGCGATTCAACGAATTATAAAGAAAAAAATATATATTTTTTTAAATTTTATTCACTTTAAAAAATACCTGAAATTTGGGTTTGTGTTTAAATTACACAACGATACAATATGAATTTTACCCTATTTTTAATTGAAAAAAACTTAAAACAAAAACATGTAGGGAAGGGTTAAATTTGGCCAGCTCTGAACTTTATATACTCGCGCAGACCATGAAAGTTTTATTTATATTGTAATATTAGATTGGAGGACGGAGATTTATGCTTAACTTATAATAAGCCAATGAAATAACATATTATTATAGACTAAGCAGATATATTTTTTAAGGTTAATAAGCATTAAAAAAGTACAAATTAACTATTTTTAATAAATATTCAAATTTTCAATAGGCGATCTTTAGCAAATGAAAAATCTATCTAAACAAGTTAAGAGATTTTATTAAACTCAATTAAGGCTCTAGTAATTGGAGCATTTCGAGTATAAAGAGATTTCGATAGACCAAGTTCCGAGCTACGAAGAGCTCTGGCCAAAATATTAGAGAAAATCTCTTCAAAAAGCACCGGACAGTCAACAGCGCCACGGATTAAATCAAAAATGAAAGACAAAGATAAGATTATTATCCTGTTCTGCAATGAGTTCAAGTTAATCAATAAGCCTCGCGATATATAGGTAGATATAGGATCCGAAAAGCGTAAATTACGCAACGCCAAATGTAAAAATATTTTCTGGAATCGTTTAATTATAGCAGCATGGCACATATAATGCGTAGACCTAGTGAAGGACGCATATTCGAGTCTGGAATGTACAAACGCCGTATACAAAAGCTTCAGCGTAAAAGGGTCGGAGAAACCGGAGCTATGACGCCTAACAAAAGCAAACATGGCGTAATACAAGCAAGTAATGACCACGTAAAATGTGGACCAACGCAAGAAGGCTGAGTGAAAGCCAACGCAGACTAATTTTTTTAATTAATATTATATAGGAAACCCGATCAAAAGCCTTAGAGAAGTCGGTATAAACAAGGCCAATTTTATACCGTGATTGGAAGGCACCGATACATCATCCGAAAAGACAACTAAATGAGACACTGTTAAGTGGCCAGGCAAGAAGGCATGCCGCTTCGGACGCACCACATAAGCAACTTGTTTTGGATGATGCATTTACAGAACTTTTCCTTGCCGGTAAGCTTTAAAATAGGTATATAGTGGCTAACATAATTTTTATTACTGCTCTTGAAAATAGTTGAAATGAAAGCCAATTTCCAGGCATCAATAATACAATATGCACCTGAAGCTAGTGATTTGTTAAAGATTAACAATAGAGGGCATACTAAGAAACAAAATCGCAGACAAGCCATCGACATCAGTCTGTGATTAGGGCTTAAGTCGAGTAATGCCCTGAACACACCTTCAGTGGACAACTCTAGTTTGACGAAATCAATATTCAGTTATATATATATTTTTTTTTTTTTTTTAATACATTTATTTGCAATCTATTCATAGAACAATAAGCAAATTAGTTAACTAAGTAAATTTGACTTATATTATTGATCTCCAGTGAGGTCAATAATAATATACATACTTATGTAAATATGTACAAGCATTTACGTATTGTTTAATTTAATTAATTAATTTCTAAAGGGTAGATCTAGGACATGATGTCTTTTAAGTCGAATGATTTCATTGGTTTCGTCTAATAGAGTAATTGCCAGTAAGTTTTCATGATAACTAATTCTGCGTAAGTATGTCGTACTGAATCGATTAATTTCATTTTTAATAAAAGGAATATTTAGATCTGAATGTATGGCTTTATTCGTGATGTACCAGGGAGCATTTGTAATTAGTCTTAAAGTTTTCGACTGAAATCTTTGCAATATTTCAATGTTTGAATTCGAGGCTGTGCCCCAGAGCTGAATGCCATAAGTCCAAACTGGCTTCAATAAAGCTTTATATAATAGGAGTTTAGTCTCAAGATATATAGTTGATTTAGGCCCAAGTAGCCAATACAGTTTTTTGGTTTTCATTTTTAACAGTTTATTTTTGGCTTGAATGTGACATTTCCATGCTAGGCGCTTGTCTAAATGCAATCCTAAGTATTTGACGCTATTAAGTTTCGAAATCGTACTGCCATACATGTGGCAAGGAGGGCAGTCGTTTCGCCTTAAAGTGAATAGCACGTGTACAGATTTATTTGTATTGACCTTTATTTTCCAACGATCTAGCCATGACTGTATCTCATCCAGTTGCTTCTGAACTAAGTTGGAAGCTTCAATCGGAGATTGATTTGATGCCATTATAGCAGTGTCGTCAGCATATGTAGCAATAAATACGTTTTCAATTTGTGGCATGTCTGATGTAAAAATTGTGTATAGGACTGGTCCGAGGACACTTCCTTGAGGTACACCCGCTTTGATGTATGTTATTGTAGAGGTTTCATCATTTACTTTAACATAATAGGATCTGTTAGCAAGATAAGACTTAAGAATTAAATAATTGGTGAAGGGAAGATTTTTTTCATTTTATACAGCAGACCATGGTGCCAAACTTTATCAAATGCTTGCTGTATATCCAAAAACACAGCGGAACAATATTCTCTTCGCTCAAAGGAGTTATATATCGAAGGAAACAAATAGATTAACGGCATCAGCAGGAGTATACGCAGCTTTGTCGTCGAAGTAAAGAGCGGACAGTATATTGGAAACAGGTTTCTTCGGACGGATCTAACAGAGGTGAGGCCCAAAAACTGTGTGCCAAGTTTAAAGCGAGTTTTATTAATTCATTACCAAGGCACTTGAATTTACCCAAAAGTCGGCGTGGCACCGCCCATTTTCCAAAATTCCTCGTTCGCATTTCTTTTTTTGGGTTTATCGTTTGTACAAAGTTCTACTGATTTTGTTTTTTGAGACCTACAGTTTTACACCAAACTCCGAATGGTAAACGGGTTTTATGAGGAGCCTTTGATGACAGAAATACACTCAGATGCTTTCCATTGCCCGCCGAACAGCGACTGCTATTAGAAAAAACTTGTTCTAATATTTGGTGTTTCCAACCTGTGCACTTCCAAATACATAGTTGTCACACACCAATGCATTCGACTATGACGGCCGCACAGACGTAACAGGTTTCTTTGTTTCTTTTTTATATTATTCTTATATGGAAATTGGGCGTGAGTATTGACCGATTTCGCCCATTTTCAATATAAAATTACTCTATGGGCATATTTTCAGACATAGAGGGGGCGTTTGATAATGCCACTTTTGAAAGTATGTGCAGCAGTGTTAGTAGGCACGGCATAGACCGGATGCTAATGAATTGGATTCGTCCGATACTGGCCCAAAGAATCCTCTCGGTGCGAGCTGAGGAAGATCCGCTGGTGTCATTCGGGGTTAATAGAGGTTGCCCCCAAGGCGGTGTGCTGTCTCCACTGCTCTGGTGCATGGTCATCGATCCTCTGCTCACCACCTTAAACGACTCGTGGATAACGCCGGTAACGAGATATCTTACTCTTTAGCCAGAATGGGCTCTGAGGCTAACTTCCTTGGCCCGGAGCCTGTACTGCCACTCTCTTCTGCAGCCATCAAAGCCACGGTTAGCAAACGGGTTACTCTAACTCACAAGCGAGCTTGGCAGGCTAAGAGAAGCTGCAGATGGACAAAACTGATGTTACCTATCATGTCCAACCGACTGTCGCAGTTCCTCCTGTCATTAAGCAAAGGGGACTGTAGGCGGTTGGTTGGACTATTGACGGGCCACTTTCTTTGGACAAAGCACATGGAAAAGGAGGTCATCTTAGACAGTGCACTCTGCCCAGCATATGGAGAGAAGGATGAGATGGCGGACAACTTTCTGTGCATCTGCCCAGCCTTTGCTCGAATCAGAGGTCTTTGGCACTGATGTGTCAAGAAGCGACCACCTTAGCTCCTTGGCAACACAAGATCTACTCAGATTTCTTCGGAGGTTGAATCCATTTAAAGAAAATTATAAGGAGTACCCGAGTGCAGTGGACTTAATTATTTCTGGGTGCTGTACTTGCTAGTCTGTCCCGACACAAAAAAATATATATAAAATTACCTTGAACAAAGAGTAATATCATACAAAGTTTTATTGAACTCGAGATATCGTGCACACAGACGGGCATATGTCTATATCTATCTCAATTCCTTTATGTCATTGTACCATTTTAAGTCCACAAAACGAGAGAATTAGGATCCCGTTGACTGATTGAGGTCTGTTTCTGGACAAGTGGGCTTTGCGTCAACTCAGCGAGTGCTGGGCAAGTCCACAAACTTGTAAGTCCCGAAATCTTTCTGGCTACGAGTGGATCGAAGGCGGTCAAGGGATCTTCTGCTGTTAATAAAATCTCAGCTCTCGAATTTCGTGGGTGCCCTTACAGGACATTGGCCGCGTCGTATACATGCTGTGAGACTCGGCATTACTTCGAGCCATTTTTGCGTCCGTTGAATGGACGATGAGGTGGAATCACCTCAGCACTTTCCCCTTAACTGCCCGGCGAAATCTTGGCTCTCATCTCTTTGCAAGCATGGATATTAAAACCTGATGAATTTCATCAGCAGTACGAAGTGGCTATCACCACCGTAATCAGTCATCGTTCGTCATCCTCCTCCTTCCCTTCATTCCAGCCTTCTTATCTCTCATAAAGGACGAATTTTTGATTTTCGTCCAAGTGTGCCCAAGTGTATGGGCAACCATTTCAACCTAACCTAACCACTGTAAGTCCGTAGTTCGAGAAGTCAAGATCTACTGCAATTATTTCACGCACAAACCTACGTACTTACTTGACTAGAGTAGTCGTAAAGCAATTTGACTACTTGAAAAATATAAATCTCCACAAATATTTAAATAACGACCGGAATTCAAGCGCTCAACACAATGAAATGCAATTCGCATTTATCCTGCTTTTAACCTTTTGACAATTCTAAGCTGTCCCTGACATCAACACTCCTATTACAATTGTGATTTAAACTGCTAATACAGCGCTGAATAGCGGAAGTTTCAAATGCGGCTTTCAACCAGATCTAAACAACACTTAGCACCACAATAAACGAGCTATTTTGCAACAAATAAAGCGATACGGGCATATGTCAAAAAATCAATGCAGAAATCAGCATCAACAACAATTGGCAAATGGAAAATGGAAATGAAAAAAAAGTAAATGGCAAATAGAGAATAGAAAAGGGGTAAGGGCTGAAATAAAAAGGAAATAGTAACGGCGTTAAAAATCGGATGTGTGAATGACAGCATTGAACAATTGAGCGATTGAGCAATTGAGCGATTATGTTTAGTGTGTAGTGTAAGCAATTGTGTAAGCAATTTTCTGCTTTTCAAACACATGTACAGCATTGAGCGAAAACAAAGCACAAATCTATAAAAGAAAAAATGCGAACCATAACACAATTGAAAATGCGCTTAGAGACAAAAAACCAGCCAACAATCCATCAAATAAACAACAAATCCGCGCCAATGAATCTAGACAACCCAGCTAGTGTGTTAGACGTGGAAAAGGTGTAAAAAAAGTAAGCTTCAGATATTGGTTGTATGATTGGTAGCATGTCAAGCCAATATCTGTAACGGTGCACAGACCAAACAAACCGCCATTATGTAGTGTTGCCATTGAATGGCAGTTGGCAGACAAGCAGACAAACAGACGCATTGACAGACAGATTTATAGGGCAATACTCGCTGATAACTCGCTGTGTTGGGTTGGGAGCGCACGAAAAACCCTCGATATGAGTGGGATATCAAATACGAATACGAATAAGAGTACGAGTACGGATAAGAGCGTGTGAAAATTGAAATAAAGCAATGTGAAACGAAACAATACTACACAAACACGCAAATGAAAATGAACGCATACACGCACACTTAAACAAAGCCGCATTAGTTGGTGCCAAAGCTAGGCGAGAAAAGCTGCATGTAAGCCAACAGAAGTAGCAACGCAGAGCGATAAGCAAAATAAAATAGAAATTGTATTGTATAACGGATTAGATATGACGCACAGCAAGTAAGGCATCGGACGCAAAAGCAACACCTAAGTAATGGCTTAAAAAAAAAAGCAAGCAAGCTCGAAAACAAAAATCTGGGCACAAATCACTTTTTATGTGCCGGCTTTAGTGGGTGGGCAAAAAGGTTTTTTCTACTGCATGCAAAGTGTAAAAGTTGTTATGCGTATGCATATTTGTAGATATCTTTGATAGCTACCAGCTACTAGCTACCAACTGATAGGGATATCATCACGCCGCCAAACTCCCCACGATAATCCTGTGTGGTAATTTACAAGGATATGCGCGAATGCGTTACAAAGAAAATATTTATATGTAGAGTTGTTTGTGGAGAGAGACAAACAAAAAACAAAAACAAAAGATGAAACAAGTAGCGATGAAGTTGAAATCAGAGACAAGCATAGGTGCGTGTATATGTATGTAGCTACTGGGGATGCCAATATTAGCAGTAGTTGTTGATACAGGGATTTCGTGATACTTTGATAAAATTCCGGGATTCGGGATTCAGTAAAAAATCATGCGCTGATAATGGTGAAGTAAAAAGATTTGACCATATTTTGCTAGATGTCTTTAGTAAGCCATATATATCACGAGGCATACATTGAATCAAATCATAACATTATCATAGAGAGTTTTAAAGGTGATATTACGATTGAAAGAAACATGTTTTTATTTTGTAATTGGTGCCGTAAATTGTGAGTAACAGCGTTTCAAAATGGAGATAAAAAAGACATATTCAATACATTATTCAGTATCACTACGACCAGCGTAAAATGTGGTTTCAGCTGTCCTAAAAAATGTGTGTTGGTTATGAACCTTACTCAGTATTGCATGCATAAGCATGACACTGGTTCCGGTGATTTTACTCGGGTAATATGGGCATCGAATTGCTAAGAGGATAATCAAAAATTTCGTCAGGAAAATATTGAGTCGAACCGGCACAAAAGCACCTATTCCAATGCACAGAGATGAAAAATTAGCCACAAAAACATGTATCAAAAACAGGAATCTTTGCTTTGCACTGTGAAGCAGAATAGTGGCGAAAATATTCAACTAGTGGTCGATTTTAGTAAAACGTCTCATAGAGCAGTTTTTGAGGTAGCTGACGACTCTTAAGTTAACTGTTCAAAATTAAAAATGGCAAATTAAATATGACTGGAAAATATCAACAAAAATAATATTGAAACGGATCGGCACGAGGGCACTTATTTTATTACCCAGTCATCGAAAATTTGTCACAAAAAAAAAAATTATAAAAAAACAGACAATTCTTGCTTTGAACTGTGAATCAAAAGCCTCTCAAAAACAGCGAGAAAAGAGCGTTTTCTGAAGTAGCTGATTTTCTGATTCGTTGGCTCTTCAAAATTTAAAATAGCGGATCCAATATGGCGTTCGTTTTCTAATTATAATTAAACTTCGTGTGGATAGCTTCGTTCAGCTCGTGCAAACAGCGCTTGCAGTTAAACGCACTTAGGTTGCTTTTCTTCAAATATTTATTTATATAATTAAAGAAAAATCTTCGTGCAACATACTAACACATCGACACGCTCGGACCACAAAGAAAATTATTCTTTCAAGATACTCGTATATATTTAAAAAAATTCTTATTGAAAGAAAACGAATTATATGATTTTGTGCTTGCCTACATAAAATATATTATTACATTTTTTCCTCTAACACCTATAGGAGCATCGGCCGTCCGTATGGAGTTGTTTGTCTCCCATCAGTTGCAACCTCAGGTGGCGAATCTGGGAATGCCCTGTTGATATGCGAGGTAGGTAGGACATAAAATACCACCCGCAGAACAAAATAAGCACTGCTTGAAGATGCAGATAGACATCCTGTCATCAAGCTAGGGCTAGCAACCTACTTAACTGAAAAGCCTTTTGCTAACGAACCGGTCGACATAAAAAGGGAAAATTTCAAATTAGTACACAAATTAAGAGCCAAATTTAAAAAATAAAATAAATGAAATAAATAAGTCAAATTAATTAAATAACAATTAATAAAAAATTTAATATTAAATAAATAAAAAAATTCAACCAATTACAATAATTTTTTTTTCAAATCTGAAAAATGTATAAAAACTAAGATAAAATAAATATGTTAAAAAAAATAGTTAAAGAAAAAACATGTCCAAAAATTATACCCAACCTCCGTACATTTGTTGTACGCGAGTTGCAGAAAATAGATATATAAAATAAAATACACCTACAAAAGTGGCAAAAAAATTATTAAAAAATAGTTTAATTAAAAAAAAGATTTATAAAAATGTACCCTATGCTCAGAAAGTACCGGGAATGTTAAATAAAACAAAACACAGTTAAATTTCAGTCCAATTTATTTTATCTTTTTCAAAATATGACCCGTTTGAGGCAACACACATGTGCCAACGTTTAACACAGTCCTCTATGCACCCCTGGTAGGCCGACGAAGCGATGGCCTTCAGCTCCTTCGTTGCATTCTCTTTGATCTCCTCTATCGATTGAAATCTCCTTCCACAAAGTGGTAACTTCAACTTGGGAAACAAAGAGAAGTCGCACGGGGCCATATCAGGTGAATTCGGTGTTTGCAAGATGGTATTTATTTGGTGCAAAATCCAAGAATTACTTGCCCACATTTCCGGCCGTTTGCGACGTACAGCATTTCTCAAAACGGATAAATAATATTCTTTATTGTCTTACAGTCCTACCAACATAAGAAAAAAAAATATTATTATATAATTACTCCTTTTATTGTTAATCCGACTCACGGGAAGAACAGCTTAAAAAAAATAAAATTAAAAGGAAAAACAGAATTAAAAAGTTTATAAAAATTAAAAACTTAATATGAATTAAAAAAAATACAAAGATGTCCCAAAATACATAGACTGCAATGCTCTCCCTGAAAACTATATTTGCTATAGGCGAACTGCAGGCGTTACAAGACAAATAAAACTGACAAAGTAGGCACCTGAAGGCTTAGTACTTTCGATTTATATACAAAAAGTGTGCCTTAGAAACTGTCAAGGCGCATGGTAAGCCAAAAATACAGGTTTTAGACTTGATTGAACCGAGTGTTGTTGTATAAAAGCTGCAGTGTTTAACTAAATTTTTATAATCTGATAACTTCTACAGTAGATTTGTGTTTTTTCTATACTCAATTTCATCCAAATGATAATTTCTAAAGTCGAATTGACGTTTTCTAAATTAAACGCTCTGTACATTTCCGAAAGTACTGTTGAAAGATGTGTAGTGCTGTTAGTTCTGCCCAGGCGAGTGTGAACGATATCAAAAAATATATTTCAGAGGTCTACGACTTAGCACCATAGGCAATATCTATCTCAGTGTTGGAGCTTATCTTCAGCAAAAAGTAAGAGTTGCAAATGTTCGGTACTGATAATTTCGCGCACTTATACAGACGCTTTGCTCATAAAAAAGTAAAATTTCATAATTTAGATGACGTTTCTAACTAAAATTTCGAAATAAAATTTCATTCCAAGTTTTTGAAGTGAAACTTCTTAGGCGGCGATAGACGAGCGAGAATGGAGAGTAAAATTTCAAGGCCATGCAACGTTTTGGCCATTTTCGTTCCGCGAGAGAGAAAAAAGATGTACCATAGAGGAAAAGGAGAGAGAGAGATCCACACCTTATATATATCTTAGATAGACTTTAGGCTATTTTCCCTGAGTTTTTCCTTGTGGTTGCTAATTTCTAGTGAGAAATAACACTGTCTACTTTTTGGCGCTTGTTTGTTGGTGCAAACTTGTAGGATATATATTTTTGGTGCCTACTGTTTGGGGCGTTTTTTGGTTCCAATTTTTTGGGGTTTTTTTTTTTGTGCCTACTTTTTGGCGCTTATTTCCGTTTCCTGGCTTGTGCTTGTGCGTACTATAAAGTGCTATCCATTCCGGCGTCGGATTTATTGCTATTGCCTTGCAGTAATTTGTGCCTATGCTGCGGTCCTGGAATCGCTGCGTTTGTGCGTGTGATAAACGCTCGGAGTAGTGCGCGTTGTTGCAACGGTTTGTGTCCGGCGTTTATCTACACCGGTCGACCCTTCTCCGTTTTTTGTAAATTTTGTCTATTTGTATTCTCTGCAAATGTTGTGAATTTATTTATATACATATTCTTTCTCTCTCTCTCTCTCTCATTCTCTCTCGGGTCTCTCCCTCGTTCTTTGTCTGCATTGAAAGTTTCACTTCTGTTATGTGTACTACGCTACACGCACTTTTTCTTTTCACGATTTTTTTGTACATTTTAACTTGAAAAAGTTCATATCAAGTAATCTCGTGATTTTCGAGAGTTAAAAATCCCGATATGCCGGGACTGCCATCACTTATAGCTGCTAAAGCTACTACATATACAAATTCGCTTACCAGAAACGAAATGTGCACTATACGACAGAGATTTTATTGCGCGGTAAGGCGTTGCGCGCGCGGATTTTCCACAGCTCTGAACTCCAATCAGCGTAAGAAGATCAGAACACATGCAAATTTGCAATATAGCTACGAGCTAAAACGAAGCAACAGTTGTTTTATGGATATTGTTATTTGTTTTGTACATAAATAAGGTAGATAAAATAAAATTTATAGAAGTAGAAAATGAATTTGAAAAAAGGGCAAATATGTTTTTTCTTTTCAAAGCTACTCAATTTATATAACAAAAAATATATATACATACATTTAGGTAAAAACGTTTGTTGTTTTAATGAAAGGCTTTTCTTCTATTTTTTGCACAGGACAATCTTTTATACATATTCAAAATTAAATTAGGATTTTTCAAAATTTTAATGCCCTAGATGTAGATTTCATGCAACTTCCATCAACTATTTACGATTATTCTTTTCACACGTACTTTAATGCGAGGGTTGCCCGTTATATGAGTTTTGCGCCCAATAATGAAAACACAGTAAAATTATCCTGAAAACGTCTTTATTGGTTTTCAAATATTCTTCTTGGAAATCGATTCACTTCTGTATTTGCTTAAATCCAAAGTTGTTTTGCCCCTCAGAAGTGGATATCTCCAAAACGACCTCTTTAAGGGATTCAACAGCTTCTTCAGATGTTGACCTTGCATTATTATTTTTTATCAGAGCTGTAAGGCGGATGACCCATTAATTCTATCTTTTGAAAACTTTCTTTTGTTAGAGCTCGCATAGTCTTTGTGAAGAATGATTCGTCTTCGGCGGTTGGTTTTCCTCACTTCTCCGAAAACTTCTAGCAAACAAATGATTGTGCAACACTCAGGATTAGCTGTTTAAAGTTTATGCGTTCATGGTTTCAAGTAGTGATGCAGTTGCGACACGGCCAAATTTCTCTAACACTTCTGAAACATGCGACTATTTGCTTTGAGTTGATTTGCTCGCGAACAACTTTTGTTGTTTTAAACTTTCCAGCCCATATGCCTAGATCCAAGATTCGCCATCTGTTAAGGTTCCATGAACATGCTTTGAATCACCGCGGCTGAATTTTTCCAACATTTCTTTACACGAACCAACACGAGTCCTTTTTTGGGCAATTATGAAATTACAAAATACGGTATTCACTGAGAACAAATCTTCTTGACGACCAAAAAATATTCCTGCGGGTCCCACTAATGCCCTAGAATGCCTCCATATCGCGATATGTCACGTGACGATCTTGCGATCTTACGATCGATTGACCCACAGCATCGATTATTTCTGACACAACAACCGTTTTAAGGACCCGTTTTTTTTCGGCGGTGAGGTTGGGTTAAAAATGCCTTCGCACCATGTAGTAACCGTCGCTACTACGTGTGTGGTGATTCCACTAAAACTATCCCTCCTCTCTCTTGGATTTTTCCCTGTAAACCGGGAGAGCTTCTACATTGCTTCGAGGTAGAGGGCCAAGACAGCGTCCTAAGAAGGACACTTACTTACTCACCCTGCGTCCAGGGTTGCCTGCTTTGAGAAACCTATGCTCAATGCTTTTCAACATAAATTTCCATTTCACGCTTTTTTTTCGGATAATATCCTCCACGAAATTTGCTACGGCATTCCATTTTTCTTCGTCTATCATCATTTTCTCGATTATTTCTTCAGATGTGAATATACCAATAGCTCGTTGCAGACCTGTTCTCTCTATGTTCCATCTCTCGCATTTAAAGAAGGTGTGCTCCGCATCATCATACTCAGTATCTCTATATACTCGTATGCAGTTTGGTAGGCTCACTTTTCCCATTCGCCACAAATACTTGCGAAAGGACCCATGTCCGGACAAAAACTGTGTGAGGTAATAGTTAACCTCACATTGTTTTCTTCTAGCCACTTTTTTAGATTGGGTATTAGTCTCGCTGTCCATCTATCGTACCGCTTGGTATTGGGATTCCTGTGATTTTTGCCTCCCATCTCCGCTCTTGTGCTAGAATATCTATAGGGAGAGTTCCACTGATAACTAACACCGCTGCTTCAGATACTGTTCTGTATGAAGAAGCCACTTTGAGAGCGCAGGTGCGTTGCACAAATTGCAGAGTTTTCCGCCGGCATTGCACTTTTAGCGAATCTGCCCATATTTCGATTCCGTATAAGAGAATCGAGTTCGTCGTGTTTATTAAAAGTTTTCGCTTGTTCTGCGTTGGACCTCCAAGGTTTGCCATGAGCTTACTTGACATGCAGTTTACCAGTAAGTTAGCCTTGTGTCTAATTCCGCTATAGGTATTTGACCACTCTTCTTGTCGATAAAGTGGTATCGAGTACTTGAATATCTACTTCTAATGGGATACGTATGTTGGTTAGAAAGATTAGCTTTGTTTTCTGTGTGGACCCGTTGGCGACAAGACATTTTATGGAATATGCACATATAAATTTAAATTTAAAAAACTTCGCATCGGCAAGTCGAAGAGATAATTAATTTTTAACTAATTCTGATAGTTTTTCCGTTTCAGACTATTAAAATAAGGAAAACAAACTTTTGTGTTTGGAGATTAGCCATAATTCAACTGTTTTCCACTTTTGAAGGAAAGAAATTCCAGTAACTTTCTGAAATGAATAATCGACACAATCTTCAAAAAATAAATCTAAAAAAAATTGTTTTTATTTTAGTCTTACAAGTACTCCCTTGCCCCTTAAAGCAAACGCTCAAATAAATAAGTATGTATTTGAATCTTTGGAAGTTTGCTTGAACTCAGAATATGTACGTTTGAGGCAATTTCGAAATTTATTGCCTACCACTCATTAAAAGTTTCCAAATTCATAATTAATTCAAAATCATGATTATGTAACAGAGAGTATTAACAATTTTAATGTAGAAACAGGAAGACACGCACAACATTTATACGCTGCAAGTTTTCGCATAAAATGAATAAATACGTTTTTGAACTCATTAAAAGTCACACAAAAGTACGCTTTTCACATTTGATATTAAATTACGTTCTGTGTGAGTGTTTCCCGTATGAGTTATGCCAATACCTTGCCCCTTTTCCATGCACACCTCGTTTTTCACGATGAAACTTTTAAAATTTTGTCTCTCACAAACAATTTCACACTCACATCCATTTGTATGTAAATACCCTGTAGGAAAAAGCCCTAGTAGTTCACTTTACGGTTTTCGGTTTAACTTTTTTCCAAACTTAGCCAGAGATATTTTTAACACAGCGATGTCTCACGAAATGTCAAATGTCCGGCCATTCATCAGCTGAAAACTAGATAAAATACCAGTTCATCTGGTCCAATACATTTCTAAAGTAACCAGTTTTAGCTCAGTTAAAATAAATGCAAAAACATTCCATTCATTCGAACGTTTTAAAATATTATATTTCATAATAACAGTAAATACGGAATATGTTTTTTCTTAAAAATTAAATATCACCTCAGCGTCACATACGCATACAGTTGCGTACACGAAAATAGCAGCACCAAAAAAATTTTAGATTAAAAAAAAAATTGTTAATTGTGTTATTTCCACAAAGTTGTAACTACATAATATTTATTTATTTGCACTCCCCAATATTTTTGTTATGGCAGCACAACCGCGGGGTACTGTATCCACCCATTTCTCCCATAGCTAGTTAGAAATCTTCAGCCACGGATCTTTAAAAATGTTCCAAAGTTATTGACTATTACTCGGTTGGCATTATTATTAGATCTGTATTCGAGCTGTACCTCTTCTTAAGTCCCCCAACAGTCGGCAGACTGAGCTGGCCATTCCATAACCTCAACTTTATTCGCGCGAAACCAATCCTTGACCTTTCGACGTGTCTGTTTAAGATCAATATCCTGCTGGTAGACTCACTTTATTGGCATTTCCTTTCTACAATACGGCAACGTAACATTCTGCACTATTTCCACATAGGTATTGGCCTCCATTATGCCATCGATTTTGTTTGAATGGGGGGGCTGCGCCATAATATCTCCATAATATTACTTTTAAACCGCCATGCTTAATGGTTTTTAGAGTGTGTTGTGGCTGATTTTCGATACCACGTGGACTTCTAACATACTGTCATGTACCCGTGCCATTATACAAACTATTTTACCCTCGTCAGTCAATAAAATATCAGCTGTCCAACTGGCACGTTTTCTTGCAAATTCCAAACGTTTTGTCTTATGTTTTAGTGTCACGAGTGGCTTTTTTCGTGGGCTAGGAGCTACTTGTCCAGCTTCGCGTAGTCTTCTACGTACGGTCATATCAACAACATTTAAGCTGACTTCTTTTTTAAATTGTATGGCTGACTTCGTGGGGCTCTTTTTGGAGCACCTTAAAATTCTGCAATCCCCTTGCGTGGAAGGTTTTCGTTTCCCCCTTCTTTCGGAGATTTCTACAAATTTGATTGTATTTGAAATCATTTTTGCAGAACATGAAAGAATATTTTGTATTTCTCTGTAAGATCTTCCATTTTCTCTCAATTTCAGAATCTGCTTTCGTTGTTCTATGGTGCAGTGTTGCGCTCGACCCACTATAGTCAAAACATAAGAAATATATGCATAACACTCACCAAAGTTAAAAAATATAAATAAATCATAAAAGACGTACTTTCGTCTAAATCTGTGCAAAATTTTATTAATATTCGTTGTATAACCTTAAATTCAATGTTTACAAATGTAACGACGCCAATAAAGGACCGTTTTTTACATAGTTGCAAAATTTATTCAGATAAACCTTGGGTGGCATTTCAAATATGAACAAATGGACTCCAACTACGTCTGAAGAAATAAAACGTTTTTTTGGGTTGTTATTCGTTATGGGAAATATCCAAATGCGCAATATAAAGTCTTATTGGAACAATAATAAAAAGTCAGAACCAGTTACTATAATGGGATTTGTTAGTTATTGATAGATGTGATCAAATTGTTTCTTACTACTCAACTCCACGAAAATATGTCCCTTAGTACCTAAAAAGAGTTTTTCATATCCTAGACGTGTTCATCCAGAACGTAAGCTCGATGTATAATTTTGTAGACAACAAGAAAAAAATACTGTGAAGATACTGCCCTTTATCTGCGAGAGGACATTTGGCAAACAATCGGGTCTGAAACCGTGTCCAAATCAAATTAGTTAGGGCATGGAAACCAAATGTAGGTATCACAATGGGAGCCACCTTAGGGCCACGGAGTGTCTCGTCTTAGACGAGCAACCTGACTAACCTGACCTAACCGTGCCTAAGCCATGTTTGTTGTGAAAACAATAAAAGATCAAGCAATCGGTCTATGTATCGATCCATGTTTTAGAGATTTTCAAACCCAAAATAAGCTTCAAGACAACTGTATTTTCATTTAGACATATATTTTGTATATTTTGTATTTTTTTTTTGTTTGCCTGTCACATATGTAAATGTCTAAACCAAAACATGTCTACATGTAACATGTAACGTAACAAATATTTCAAAGTATAAAAAAATTACATTGGTAATGAGTTTGGCTTTCTAAGATACCCAGTTTCAAGCGAAACCCGCATTACTAGACAAAAATAAATAAGTTTCTAGTTGGTCTGTGATGACGAACTGATTAAATCTCTTTGGTAGTGAACGTGTTAAGGTATTTTTTAAGCTTAATGCTAGTTAAATTTCCATTTCATACTTGAAAATATTCTGCGAAGTTCTTATTTTTTTGTACTTGGTACTTTACACTCTTTTTTTTTTGTGATTGAAAATAATGCGCACCATAATAGTACGGGTTTGCGGCACCACCTTTTTATTCATCTTAATTAAATCTTTGGCGGCCGCGGTAGCCGAATGGGTTGGTGCGTGATTATCATTCGCACTTCACAGAGAGAACGTCGGTTCGAATCTCGGTAACCCAAAATTAAGAAAAACATTTTTCTAATAGCGGTCGCCCCTCGGCAGGCAATGGTAAACCTCCGAGTGTATTTCTGCCATGAAAAAGCTCCTCATAAAAAAATATCTGCCGTTCGGAGTCGGCTTAAAACTGTAGGTCCCTCCATTTGTGGAACAACATCAAGACGCACACCACAAAGGATGTACGCGCCAATTATATATATAATATATATATATAATTAAATCTTTGTAGACTTTAGAAATCGAGATCTAAGCGACTTGGGCATTATAGCCCAGTTTCAATATTTCCCTTTGCCTTTTTGGGTAAAAAAAGTTTCCGAACATCTTGAAACATCTCAATTTTGTTCTTGCAAAATACAAAATAAGTCCTCAAATGCTATTCGTGGCGGTCTATGCTGAACGAACAAACCTAAGATTTTCTTTCGAACAGAGGATTCTGCGATATGCGCAGAAGAATTTTAATTTTTTTTCCGGAGACTTAGAACTATGTGTACTTGAATGGAAACATCATCACCATACCCTAAATAAAAATGAGAAAAGGGTATGACGCCAAGGCTGAAACATCTCTGAATTTTTATGGGAAAAAGAGTTTGTTCCACTATTGAAATATATGCACCTTCTTTTGTTTTTTTATAAGACGTATAGTAATCCTCTGGCTACTCATCTTTAATAAAACTTTCAAATAATAATCTTTTACAACTTTGAAGCAAACCTTAAACACATCGCATTATATGTCGGTAACTTTCGAAATAGATATAATCCACTTATTTAGTGGAGTCTTAAACTTCTTATAAAGGGTGGTTAAGTTTTAAGGGCCGGTTTGATTTTGAATAAAATACATTTTTTTTTTTTAATTATTGTTATCTTTATTATGATAATACTAGTATAGCTCAATAACGTATGGAATAAAATATTGGCCAAATGGTCGTCGCGCCTTCGGCGGCACACCTCCATCCGATGGTCCAAATTTTCGATGACACTGAGGCATAATTGAGGTTCTATGCCGTTAATGTGCCGAATTATCTCATCCTTTAGCTCTTGAATTATTGCTGGCTTATCGACGTACACCTTTTCTTTCAAATAACCCCAAAGAAAGAAGTCCAACGGTGTCGTTGACGTTTAGGTGTGGTTCACATTCAACATCGACCCTTGAAATTTAACCACCCTTTAGAAAAAAAGGGACTAATTTGCATACAAATTGATAATTGTACTACTGGTGTAATTTTAGTCACTATCGAACTAGTCGATCTTTTATACCAGTATCTGAACTAGAATTTTTGCACAATAGTTTGGCTTTTCCTTGCAGGGTATGTACATACACCCCCACCAGAAATTGTAACTCTTATCGAATATTTGCCTGCACCCCTTTCTGTTCAATTATTTTTAAATATTTAACATTGCATGTAACGTAATGAAATATGCTGTTAAGTACACAATTGTATCATTATTTAAATTAAATATAAATTATTTTGATTGCGATGCATTTTTGCGACCGAATGGACACGACTTGGCGCATTGATTGCCATGATATTCATTTCCTCTTTCAGCTTTTGTTATGTTTAATTTTTGTCATTGTGATTGTGCAACGTAGACCATTTGGTGTTTACCAAAAAATGTATTTGAATAAACTACACACCATCTCGAACAAAAAGTTTCCGGAATGTATTCAGAAAATATGAAATACAAGTTTATCCCTCAAAAGTTACTTTATCGCTTCCAAAGTACTCCCCGTCAACTGCAACGCACTTATACCAGCGTTGGAGCCAGCTTTTGAAATATTTCTGGAACTTTATTTTCGGTATAGCCATCAGGGTCGCCTTAAATTTTTCCATTTCTTATATTACTTCCTTTCGGCTATTAAAACGCGATTCTCGTAGTAGTTTTTTAACTCAATCAAACAGAGAAAAATCGTAGGGAGCCATGTCAGGTGAATTCAATGCTTGTTAAATGCTATTCATTTCCCTCTTGGTCAAAACTTCACGGATAATGATGGCGATGCGTTATCATAGTGCAAAATCCACAAGTTGTTTCCCCACAAATCTTCTATTTTTTGCCGAATTGCTTCACCAAATATTTAGTATTTATTAATTGTCTGATCCTTTGTAGTCTATAAAAACAGCAAGCATCGCTTTCTTTTTTAACTGAAAACGCCACGGTTTCCTTGGTCTTGGTTCATTCGGAGCTCCCCACTCCCTCACCTGATGTCTGGATTGCGTGTCGTATTCATAAACCCAAGCTTCATCTCCAGTAATGTCGCGTTTGATGAATGTTAGGTGGGATACAGCCTTGGATATCATGTCTTTGGCGAACGGAGCAATGTTCAAGTGCTCTCTCAACTCTCTGATGGTTAATTTGCGGTTATTGATCAACTTTTCTTTCACTTTATTAATGTTTTCATCAGTTTTCGATGCCAACGGCCTGTGAATACGCAGGCCGTTCGTCATCCTCGATTGGCTCACGAACTCTTCTGAAGCGTTCATGACACTCGTAGACAGCTTTTTTCTTTCGAGTATCATTACCGAAACAGTTTTACAACATTTCCACAGTGCTCGCTTCATACTTAACGCAAAATTTGATACAAACTCGTTGTTGCAAATTCAAACTGTAATAAATCGAAAACACGTGCAGTGGTGGATTTAGTCAAGACGGTATAACTTTAACAAATGTCAAGCAATGGCGCTAAAGCTTTGGTAGGAATATTAATCAGAGATGTGGCATTCTAACAAAAATGAAACAGAACTCAAATCAGTTGAATTAGAGCGTCAGCTGGCAGTTATTCCGTGAAAGCTCTTTGATCAAGGTGGTATGTACATATGTGTGGATGTAACACATAAAGCGTTTTCCACTAACAGGTGGTATTGGTGAATGGACTGCGCTATCGAGAGATGATTAACGATTTTTTATGGCCGGAATTGGATGGTATTGATCTGGACAACGTTTATTTTCAACAAGACGGCGCTACGTGCCACACAAGCAACGAAACCATTGATCTTTTACGGGAAAAGTTTCCGGACCGTGTTATCTCTCGAAGAGGTGATCACAATTGCCCACAGAGATCTTATGATTTAACACCTTGTAACTTTTTTCTTTGGAGTCACGTGAAAGAGAAGGTTTACGCCAACAGCCCAGGACCGATTCAAGACCTCAAAGGTGGAATTCGTGTGGATATCGAGGACATAGGGTAGCCACTTTGCAATTCGGTTATGGAAAATTGCGTGGTAGTGGTGATCATTTGCCTGATGTTATTTTCCACTATTAACGGCATATCTTCCTCTTTATAATGAAATAAACATCCGATCATTTATATTAAAAATAAGCATTTTTCTTTGAGTATCAAAATAACACCTCTTATTGGAAACCCCTTTATTTGCGTATGAATGTAAATGCAGACCTACCTTTAATTTTTGTAATCTGCCAAGTTTCAAAATTACATCTTAAGAGACTCAGCATTAAATTGAATGTATGATCGATGACAGATTTATCTCTATATTTATTTCCTACTCCATTTTATTTGAACCTGCAAATTTAATATATTTGACTATTTTAAGCAGACATTTATTAAAATTGCGGAATATTAGCCATTTTTATGGATATTTTAGTTGTTTTAAAATATTTTTTGTACGATCAAATTTATTGCAAATCGATACATATTTCGAAGCTCAATACTCCTGTGCACTCCTGTGTACAGCTGGGTGAGAAACTCCGGTACAACTGAGCCTATGAGTGTTCCTGTGCCAGATAAAGAACAATTCGATGTCTAATTTGCAATAACCAAAATGCAAATGCCCATGAATATTTGTTTATTTCCACATGTGAATGTGCGAGCAACATACACCTACATATGTATGTGTATATGTGCGTACATGGGTGCGTGTGTGTGTGTGTGTGCGTGTGGGTGCGTTTACCTTAGTGCTTGCATTTATACTACATAAATACCCGAATATCCAAATATCGTTGCATATCGTTTATTTGAACAGTGAAAATAATTTCATTGCATGTTTACATTTGCATTTCAGGCCAAATAATTTAATTGCATATTAAATTTATTTAGAGTATACATAAAATGACTATTAGAATAAACATGCCAGCATGTGCGTGCGTAGATGTGAATCTAAATGTGGGTAGAGACTGAAAAACAGGAACATTTTCAACAATTTCTATGAAATTTGCATTTTATCGCAAGTAAACAAAAAACCAAAATGCAAAAACAAAAAAAAATTCAATTCGAACATTGCCCATTTGTGGCATTTCCAACGGTGATTAGAAGTGGTTAGAGTTCATTGTACCTACGCACTGTTGGCGCTGGGCGGTATTAGGGCTAATTTTATGCCTGATTTGTCGCGGACGATTAATTCCGGTGGAGCGTTGTGGCGCCTCTGCGGCTTTGCTGCTCTGTTGCAACGTGGTGTTGCCATTTATTTCCAAATTTAATCATGTGCTCTCTCATTGCCGCTTTATTGCCATTCAATGTTTGCGTAATTTGCTTTTTTGTGCAGTTCTTAGTTGTTGGTTGTCGGTTGTCGGTTTATTTGTTTGCTTATATTATTTGCGCTTATCGCCACGTTGTGGCAATTGTCAAATTAAAATACATTACTCGTGGTAATGCAACAACAAATAAAAAAAAATTACATTTAATGTGAATTTGCCAATATACTTATACATATTCATATGGACAATAAATAAAACAACAAATATTGTAATTACCTGATGTAGCAACGCTACGATGGCGGGATTAAAAATTTCGCTGAATGGAGGGGTTGCGGAAAGGAAAGAGGAAGTTGTTTACTAAGCATTACTTGGCAACTTAATTTAATTATAAATATATAGCTATTTTTCTTCAGTAAAATCATTTCATGAACCTTTGAGATATCGCCGTATAGACAAGTCAGTTGAGATGAAAGCCTGAATTGTGGGGAAAATTGAGTTTCATGCCTTACTAAGCCAGACAAAACGTCAAAGATTATTATAGAAGACATATCATCTATCTACCTGTAGTATATTCAAGTGAGACAGGAGAGTCAACTGAGGAATCTGTGCTCGAATCTGGAGTCGATTGGTTGCCGCAAAAGGGCCAAACCACTTTTCATACGTTTTTTTTCAGGTCATTCAAAAGACGCGCTAAGATGTGGTTTGCACATAAAAATTTCGATTTATTTAGTTTCCACTATTTTTATTTAAAATGCGGCTCTTAAAAGTTATGTATATGAAAAATATGAAAATTTGCATCATTTAAATATCCACCAGGAGCACGTCTGCAGGTAAACTCTTGAAAGGCACATACGCTCAATCCAACCCAGCTCATCCTGAGTTTAATAAGAGAACTGGGTCTGAGTGAGGTACTGCGATGAGTAGATGCCTCAAAAGGGCATGAGGACGAAGAGCACACCTCATAAAGAATCTAATCTAATCTAACAGATAAAACCCACCAAACAGCCTTATGTTGAGAACGTCGATATTTGCAAGTTGAAGGTTGTTCAGCAAGTTTTTGCGCTACAGCAGTAAGATTATCAACAGAACGTCCACCTTTGGCTTGTTGAGTCTTTTGAACGATTATTTCCTCCAAAAAATTTACGAATTTTGCGATATTTTGTTCTTATAGATTGGGAATTTTCGTAATAAGTTTCAATAATTTTAGCGCGTTGTTTTATAGTTCAGAATTAAACAAAACAGGTGCCGTCTAAGAAGTCTTCACTAATGACATCTAGGAGTTACTTTTGAAAGACCCTTTAGCACCTAGGAGTGCTTCTGAATAATGAAATTTTGTACGCATATTTGGTTTGAAATAGTTGAGAACAAATCCAAAAATGATTCAAATTGGATACTCCTTAGGGGTACGTCTCTCGGAATTATATTACAAATTAATGCATACTTTCATTTAAATATAAAAAAAACAGGCATACAAGGGGGCGCAAAATTAATCATAGAACGATTTATAATTTTTAGAATTAGAAATAAATTAGACAGCTGCAGCATACAAACAGGCAATCAATGAAGTAAAGGTCATACTAAAGATTTCCATTATTCAAAATCATTTCTTTATTTAGTAAAAAAAATATTCGAAAACGAAATTAAGTGATTAATTATATTATTTAAAAAAAGTGGGTATTATTAATGAAAGTCGATACGTACATTACTCTAGCAAAAGATGCTGACAATATTAAAAACGAACGAAATCGGACAACAACGACGCCTTCTTCTCATAACGAAGATTTTTCCAAAAACGTAAAAAATTAGCTTGTCAGTGATATGGTTAGTTTAAGGTATTAAATAAAAATTGCATCTATCATTGAAACAAGGCAGTCCGTATATGGTAAGTGTCTCCTTGGTCCCAATAGCCAAAAATATTTAACACTAATCATGCCAATACTTCATAGATACCTAGCACAGCGAGCCATATCAGGTGAATCTGATAGCTGTAGGCTGTTTAGTTCTTAGTCGAAATTCACGGATAATTATGGTACTGTGCGACCGTGCCTCATCATGATGCAAAATCCACGAATTACTTATTAACTGTCTGACCTTCTGATAAAAATTCGTAGTGCACCATACACTCACACGCCTGATGTTTGGATTGCCTGTATTCATCAACCTACGTCTCGTCTTCAGTAATGATGCGTTTGATGAATGTTGGCTCGGATACAGTCTTGGAAATCATGTCTTTAGTGATGTCAAAGAGATCTTTTGCATGAAATCCAGGTTCTTTTGAGAAACTTCAAACTTGCACTTTATTATATTAAAATAAAAAAGGATATAAAATTGCATGCCAATAGTTCAACATTTTGATGGCAATTTTTTGAAATTCGTTCAATTTTTCTGGATTTTGTAAAAAGGTTGGATTTATAAGGTTTTCGTCTTTAGGAGGGAAAAATTCATGTATGATGTTTCGATAAAATTTTTAGTAAATACGAGGTGAAGTCCAAAATAAACAAGACTGAGCTAAAATAGTAACGACAGGAGCTTTGTTCTGATAACTTCGAGTTTATTTATTCAAAATAGTCCCCTCTGGCCTCGACACACTATTTTACGCGATCTAAAAGCTTTTCGAAAGATTGTTTCAGGTCATTGACCGAAACGACCTTTAGGATGTCGGTACAAGTCTTTTGGATGGCCTCTATGGACGCAAAATGTTTTTCTTTCATAGTCAAATGCAATTTTCCGAATAGGCAAAAGTCACAGAAGCCATATCAGGCGAACACGGTGGCCAAAATGTGATTTCTAGTCAAAATATCAGTCACAAGAGTGGATCGATGAGATGATGCATTATCATGTAATAAGCGCCAGCTTCCTACTTCGCGGTATTCAGGGCGCATTCGACGAATGCAATGCAACAAACGCTTCAAAACGCCACGAACTCCTTGTGGACAATCCCCTTAGTGACTCGTCTGGGGGTTTCCATTAGGCACTTTGAAGCTTAGTTTCAGGTTCATTTTGGAAACGCCACGTTTCATCACCAGTTACAATGTTGCAAAGGATGTTCTCGTCCTTTCTCGTCTCTTTAATGAGGTCTTTCGAATGTTGAATTCCGAGCAATTTTTGGTCCTCAGTTTACTTGTGCTGAATGAAACGTGCACACACTTTTCGTAAGCCCAAATGATCAGTTAAAATGCGATAAATCCATGTTTTGGAGATATTAAACTCCGATTCGATTTACAAACAATTTCGATGGAGTTTTCGGTGATTGTTGAGTTTGGATGGCCCGTGTGTTCATTGCCATTTATGTCCTCACAACCCCCTCTGAAACGTATAAGCCAATAATGAAATCTGGCACGAGATAGACAATCATCGCCATAAACTTTTTTCATCAATTCAAATGTTTCGGTAAACGTTCTACCGACTTTAAAGCCAAATTTAATATTAGCTCTTTGTTCGAAACTCTTTTTTGTACCGATGACACCAACTCACTGACACTTTAGACGCAATAACTTCGCTTCCGCTGAACCGAATATCACCAAGCTTTCACTGGAAGTCAGCTAGGGATGTAACTTCCAACGCACTAACTCATTAAAAATATGGCGCCATCAAAAACATCAAGAACTCTTTCCAAGTCACAAATTCAGATAAGCCATTGAATGGCAAATAAACGTGACAGAAGAGCCTTCAATATTCACTAGTGACGAACTCCAGTCAGATGCGAGCAAGCTCCAAACAACAAGCCACCAGGACCGGATGGAGGACCCGCAGAAGTCCTCAAAGAGATCGCAAAAATGCGAACACAAGCCCTACTAGACATATACAACGCCTGTCTAAGAGAGAGAATTATCAAAGAAATCTGGAAAAAGCAGTAGCTCGTACAAATAAACAAGAGTAAAGCCAACCCGATGGGAGGCCTTCAGCAAATCGGCCATTCTGCATGCTTGATACAGCAGACAAGCTTCTTAAAAGGTTGATCAGACCTCGACTGGCCGTAGCCATAGATAACGTCGGAGGACTATCAGCAAGACAACAAGTCCACAATAGGGGCAATCTAAACTGTCATAAACAGCGAAGAAGCAGCGCAACAGAGCAGTACGTACTCAATCCTCCTTGCCACCTTAGATGAAACGAACGCTTTCAATAGCGTAATGAGGAATTACTCGTACTGTAAACTCGTCTATCAAACCCCAGAGGATTCTCGTTGTATAGACGTGATTCTCGGTCCCGATTTATGGAACATTAGTCATAACGAGGTATTCAATAGAGAAATGCCCGTTGGTGCCTTTCTATTCGGATATGAGACGATATCGCAGCAGTCATCACAGCAGGAAACCTTGAAGAAGGCCATGGAAAACTTAACCAAGTTATGATATGGACACAAACGTGGCTAGATTCCCGTGGACTCAAATTAGCCACAGAGAAAACGGAGGTAATACTTCTAACCAAGAAGCACATCCTGTTACTCTAGCGCTTAACGCTATGCTGAATGTGGCGCCCGTGGACATTGTAGGAAAAACTACCGCCGCACGCACCGCAATCAGATTAAGGTGTTCGGGCCATAGGCTAGACTTAAGTTACGGACACTCTAGCATTCTTAAAAACTTTGAGTTCATCCCTATGGTGCTGGACCACTGTACACCCACACTAGGTCCGAGCGGACCTTTTTCTACTCACATTCCCTCACGGGATGAGTGGGCGGGGTGCAACATTCGGCAGCAAGGCATGGCAAACATGTTCACGGATGGCTCGAAGTTGGACGGAAGGGTTGGTGGGGGAGTATTCTGTAAGGAGCCTCCCATCAAACTTAAATTTAGGCTCCTGGACCAATGAAGTGTTTTCCAAGCGGAGGTATCCGCAATTAAGGAAGCGGTGACTGGTAAATATTTACTCCGATAGCCAATCGGCAATTAGGGCCTTGGGCTCGCTGTTTGTGCGTTCGAGATTGGTCGGGGAATGTCTGGCTTCTCTCTCGATTGCATCCGAATACTTCATCATCAGGCTCATTTGGGTTCCCGGGCACAGCAGCATAGAGGGAAACTGCTGGGCTGATGAGCTGGCTAAACAGGGAACTTTGGAGACGGTTTCGTCGCGAAATGAGAGAATTGGGGCTCCCCGGAGAACCTGTGGTCTGCTCCTGGAAAGATGGGCCTCGAGTCAACTCAGCGAGCGCTGGGCTAGTGCGCAAACGTGCAAGGTCGCGAGATCTTTCTGGCCACGGGTAGATCGGGGACGCTCAAGGGAACTCCTAAGGCTAACAAAGCCCCAGCTCTCAAATTTGGTGGGCATCCTTACCGGACATGGTCCGTTAGGTGTTCACGCCGTGAGACTTGGGATTGCCTCAAGTCCGTTCTGCAGAAACTGTCTGGAGGACGAGGTGGAATCATCTCAACACCTTCTTCTCAGCTGCTCTGCTCTCGTCTGGCAAAGACTTAGACATCTGGGCTCTCACTCTTTCGCTACGCCTGCGGATATAGCCGGTGTAAATATCATAAATTTGGTGAAGTTCATTAATAGCTTGTTACGGCTAACTACGAACGCAAATCAGCCCCCGTCGGCATCGTCGTAAAATGTATGGTCATCATCGTCTCTAATCCCAAGGCTCCTTCTTCCTTCCCATCTCCTTTCTCCTCTCCCATGTATGGCACCACAACGGACGAATTTCTTAATATTTGTCCAAGTGAGCCCTTAGCTAGGGCAGCCATTTAACCTAACCTAACCTAGAAGGTGATAGCAGAGAAACCCGCTAAGATGGCATCTCTACTCAGTAGACTGATGGCAAACATGTGGGGTCCAACACAAAGGAAATGGGAATGAACAAACATTCTTCCAATGCACGCGTTGGTAACATGAACGACGAACGCTGGAGAATGCACTTGACCACATAACCACGAAAAATGTATTCGACAAGATGCTAAGCAGCGAGGAAACGTAGGAAATCATCAATGGTTTCGCGGAAAAAATGTTCCAGATATAAAGAGGGAGATGGAACGCCACTCTGAAGTATTGCGAACGCGGTTCCATGGTGGGCGAAAGGGTGTTTTTTAGTATCCGGACATATCATTGCTGTGACGGCAGCGTTGATGATGCGTTAACAGCATTTTAAACCCCCTCAACCGCAAAAAAAATATCTCTTTTGTATTTTCAGTTTTCTGAATACATTCCGGGAACCTTTTAATCAAGGTGGTATGGAAAGAAACCCCATCTACAGCTGATTTCACAATGAAAAACATTCCTTATTAGTAATGTCAAAGTTACAGTGTTAAAATGAAAACTAGATTTACGTTCACTTTCAGACATAAACACATTTCACATTCTTTTTATTTTAATGAATCTGAATAAAAAAAATTCATTCGAATTTACAAACATTCCCACAAACCTATTTCTACTCTCAATAATTTCAATTATATACACACATCCAGGCATCCGGTAAATAGGCCAAAGCATATACATTTTTGTGGAACGGAAGTGATGATGTGTAAATTTATTTAACACCAGATACTTAATTTCGAGCTACTTATGTACATATGTATGCACATTAATTTGCGTAGCCAAAAAAAATATACTTATAAAAAAGTTGTTAATCCATATTTATTACTCTTAAATAATTAGTTTGTTAAGTTGTGTTTATAGTGACGTTTTTGCTAAAAAAATTGTTTAATTATTTCTGCTATTTTTCTATAAAGAGCAGGACATTTACCCCGCTCGTTCGCTAAATGCTTCAAAATAAACAGATTCGATTTGGCAGGGGGTGACGTACATATACAAATTAGCTCTCTTACGCCACTTCAGATATAAATTTCCTCTTTAATACCTATGTTACGTCGGAGGAAATAAACTTTAAGTCTCTTACTCCTACACAATTTCTATTATTTTAGGGCAATTTTAGCAAGCAGAAGGGAAAACGCCTTATTTCAAGTTACTGTTGTGGCACGGATGTTCAAGACACAGGCTGGATAATAGGTGGAATCATCTTACTCCATAACTTAAGAAACTAAAACAAAAGTTATCTAAGTTTATAAAGTTAAGTTGAGAAATTCCACGACCATGAGGTACCTAAGGGACAGATCACGCCACGGGATGATTAGCAGCGAGGAGTTACTCAAGTTGCTTCGCCACGCCCATTTTCCGGCAAATCCGAGCTCAAACAATACCAGCTGGGGAACGCGCAAAACGTTGCGCCCATACATAGCTGCTGCTGGATAAGCGCCAGCTGGCTTGGGCGATTGACTCCTTCAAGTCACTTGGTACCTGAGTATACATGGTATCACCTCAGGGATCTTGTTGCAGATTAGGATATCGCTTCTCTCCGCCGCCAGGTGAGCAGAGGCACTCCACAAGGCGGTGCTCTCTTGCGACAACTCTGTGTCGTCTCTTTTAATGACTTGTTGGATGACGTTGCATTCATTATTAGTGAGAAATTTGTAGATACTGTGAGGGTATTGAAACAGAGTTACCTAAATCTAGTTGAATAATGGGCCGCAGGTTGTGGTCACTCGGTAAGTCCTCTGAAGGCCGAGTTCGGCTTATTTATGATGAAATATAAAATACCTAGAACTCAACTTCCGTCAATAGCGGGCGCTCTGTTGATGCTTTCTAACAGTCTGAAGTACTTGGGGCTTATCCTTTATGGCAGAGAGTTGGCGGGGAGCCTAACATTGAAGAGAGAATCAGGAAAGTAACAATCGCCTTGTATGAATTCAGTTACATATACACAATTATAAAGCCAAATTTGCTGTATGAATTCTTTGTTTGGTGGGACTCGCTGGAAAGGACGAAATCAGTTAAGAAACTTGAGAGGATCCAAAGCTCTGCTCTTATTTGAGTCAGTGGGGCACCTCGGACCGCTCCTACATGCTGAATCAGACTAAGCTACGGACACACTACAGAAGGATTGGTGGGAGAGTATTCTGCAATGAGCTCCCCATTAAGCGCAAATTTAGGCTACCGGACCTCCGTAGTATTTATCAAGCGGACGTAGCCGTAATTAAAGAAGCAGTGGATTAGTTGCTTACCTCTACAATTACTGTCAGCCAGGTAAATATCTACTCCGACAGCCAAGCGGCAATTAGAGTTCTGGGCTCGTTATTTAGTCGGGGACTGCCTAACTTCTCTCTCGACTGCATCCGAATATTTTGATATTAGGCTCATTTGGGTCCTCGGTTCCTGATAAGCTGACCAGACAAGGAACCCTCGAAACGGTTTCACCGCAAAATGAGAGAATTTGGGATGCCTTAAGATCCTTCTCTGCTTCTGGGACTCGCGCGAACTCAGTAAGCACTAGGTTAGTGCGCAGTTTCTCGCGAGATCCTTCTGGCTACGGGTAGATAGGTAGTGCTCGAGGGAACTTCTGAGGCTAAAAAAGCCGCAGCTTTAAAATTTCACGGGTGCCCTTACCGGGCATTTTCCGTCAAGTGCTTATGCGGTGAGACTTGGGATTGCCTCAAGTGTTTTCCGCAGAAACTGTTTGGAGCACGAGGAGGAATCAGCTCAGCACCTTCTTCTCAGCTGCGCTGCTCTGGTCGGGCTAAAATTCAGATATCTCTCTCATTTCATCATCAACTTGAAGGGGTTAACACAATTTAATTAGTCACCGTTTGATCATCATCCTCTTTCTTCCCTTTTGGTTTGTGTTTTGTTTTTCCTTTCTCTCCCTCCCTTTCCTGTTTGTTCCTCTGCATGGTGTCACATTGGACGAA
The DNA here is from genome assembly GCA_037575425.1 of Anastrepha fraterculus. Lineage (NCBI taxonomy): Eukaryota > Metazoa > Arthropoda > Insecta > Diptera > Tephritidae > Anastrepha > Anastrepha fraterculus. The sequence continues at coordinate 145,831 of JAYXIM010044831.1, read as the reverse complement.
TTTAATTATTTGCCCAAGAGGACCCTCATTTGGGTTTAATAATATTAATGTTTAATAATATTTTAAATATACTTATATAGATACGACAGTGCAACAGTTTTATTATAGCATAAAAACATCAACATCCGAAAGGTAATCACGCTCAACTCCACTCGGCTAGGCTCTCATAACCCTATTTGGACTTCAAATGAGTTAATACGAAAAACATTTGAATTCTTCCAATATCAAAAACAAATTTTATTATTATTCCCAACGTGAATTAATGAGAAACTACTCACGTTAAAAGTGCGGTAGTCCCCTATTCGCGAGACTTACAAATTGAATTAACTTTTGGATGTTGTACTACATGGCGTATGAGCAATATTTTGGCAGCCTTTGACTTTTGTATGTTTCTATTTATTTTTTTTTACGTGTGAAATGTGCTCCTTTCAATAGTGAAAAGAAATAAAGCACGTTTGTGAACAACAGCAATAACAACAAAAGCAACAACAACAATAGCAATAAGGAGCTTAATCGAATCAACAACATTAGAAGTGAGCATTTTGTGCCACAGCTGTTAGTTGCCACACTGGTGCCGTCATATTACCAAGTGAAGTGATAAAATTGCTTGCACGAAAATCTTTTATTTAGTTTCTGTCTTTTAATAAAATATAAAATTTTGTATTACTTTTGCCCTTGCTTCTTATATTCTTTTTTTTCTCTTTTTATCTCCATGAACTAATAATCCGATTCCATTTTTACTTGCGTCAATAAACGCTTCCATCACGTCAGTGAGGCGTAAAATTTCTGTTCAATATGTTACTTTTTGAACGCTTCACTGGTGCACATAACTTGACCAGTGACAATAGCAATCGCAATAACAAATATTACAGCAACAACAACTACAAATTTAGTGCCTTTAGCAACAACAAAGCCTTTAACAGCAGCTGCATGCACTTACTGCTATGCTATCGAGTCTCCAGAATGTGAAGAGCAACTTTTCCCAATATCACTTAATATCAGATTTATACTTTTCTGCTGCCTCTTGTGTTCAACTCTTCAAACGCTTTTCACTCGCTACTTTGTTGATAAAATTTGTATTACTTACATATCAAATATATGTGTGTATGTGCATATGTATGTGTTGCTGCATTGTCATTATATGGCATACATATGTGCATATGTGTTTGTTGTAGTCGCATCACTTGCCAAAATAAATAAATAAAATTGAAACATCAGTTATCTGCAATGGTTGAAAAATTTAAGTATTCCAGTTGAAACAACTTATATCCGAACAGCTCCTGTTGAGATTTGCACTCCAATTTTATTAGAAGAACATCAAGAATGTCCTGTTTCGCTTAGATTTTGACCTCTATTTAGCACTTGTATGTCGCAGACTGTGTTGGTGTCATTTATAGTAGCTTACAAAATTCATCTGGAATTAAAGTTCACGATTTGCACTTCGTGCTATTATTTTTCACAAATTTCAAAAGAATGCATCGCTGCAGTGAAATCATTATACGGCAAACAAGCATCGCCCTTTAGCACCGTAAAGCTGATACAATGCATTTTCTGCGGAAAATCGTCCAAATTAAGTTGTTGTGCCATAAAATATCGATGTTGTGCACGAAATGATTGAGCAAAAAGCGTTTTATTACTTACCAGAAGGCCGCCGCTGTAGCCGAATAGGTTGGTGCGTGACTACTATTCGGAGGTGCACACGTTCGAATCTCCATGCATGACACACCAAATGATAGGAAAAGTTGTTTTCTAATTGTGGTCGCCCCTCGGTAGGCAATGGCAAACCTCCGAGTGTATTTTTCTCTTAAAAATATCCTCTTAAAAAACCATCTGCTCTTCAGAGTCGGCTTAAAAGCTGTGGGTCCCTGCATTTTTGGAGCAACTCGGCCAAATACCTAAAAAAGTGTACGCGCCAATTAATTATTTATTCTTATAAAGCTGAAAGATAATGACCACATCCTTGTATGACGAGCGTCAAAAAAATTTTGTATGATCACCTTGCGGTAAAAAAGGTGGGTTCATTTTGGATTCCACACAATTTAAAAAACGCCCTAGAAATGCCACTGAACAAAGTGTTTCAAAAATTGGTTGAAACAAATGCAAAAATATATTGACCATAAAGAATATTTTGAAAAACAATAACACTGTTTTCAACCACCAATATTAATTTTTCCGTTGTCAGGCTAGTGGTATAAATATCAACCCTTGTACTACATTTACGCTAAGAGAACTGAAATACGAAGTTTACAAGTTTCTGGTAAGTGTGGCTCTTTTTTGGTCGCAAAAAAGATTATTGTTGAGCATTTTCTTTATACAGGATGGTCCACATACTGATATTTTTTTAAATTTATGGTATTTCGATAGTCAAAACTCTTTTCTGCTGACAATCTTGACAGAAAGTCAGTATCATATCTCCGCGGAACGTAATAAATCTCTTTAGGCTTCAACAACCATATTTCCAAAGTCAATGTTGTGTAGCTGAAGCAGTGCAGTTTTTAAGAGGAACTCAAACTCATCCTTTCTGACGAAATTGGCGCATCTGAAGATTGTAAAACTCACACGTGATCGTCGAGAAGACAATGCATCCTCCAGGAGTGACAATTTGGTGTGGATTTTTGAGCAGTGGCATCATTGATCCATTTTTCATTGAAACGGTGAGCGCTACAGAGGCATGATAAACATTTTTTGTGGCCTGAAATTGAGAACAATTGAATTGAAACTTCTACGATCTTTGGTTTCAGCAGGATAGGGCGCCACATCAGTTCTATCAGCCGTTTCCGCGATATTATTTTTGAAAATTTGACGAAGTTTGACTTTTTTGGTTGAGCTGCAGAGGAGGTCCAAAGTTATGCAAATAATTCGCTAAAGATTAAAGCGAATGTCGAGAAAGCCATTCGTTGAGGTCAGTTAAGCTGAAAGGCCCCTATGGTACGACAATATTTATTTTTATTTTTTATTTATTTTTTTGTTTTAGAATTCCCTCTACTGTTGCCAATATCAGTTTACAGAAGTGTTCTCCCATATCTTAGGCATGCTCTGGACGTCGGTCGTCAGTTGGCTGTCTTTATTGTTACAAGAAATGTTCCCAATCTCTAAAACTCGTACTAGATTTACTGAGTGAACTGGCTTTGATATCATGATGAATAGCGTGGCTCTGCGGCAATTTGGTATTCTTCATCGTCAAACTACTTTTCCATCTCGTGGAACATGAATTTCTTTTCTGGTGAAGATACACAGATTTTGAGAAATCTCTGTGAGCGGTGAAGAGAATCCAGGGACGAATCTACTAGTTATTTGTTGTGATTTAAACTTTTCGACTTAAAGCTTTCGTTGTAAAAAAACAGTTTCAATCTAATCGATTAAGTCATTCATTTCTAGATTAGGAGGTAGCCACGCAGTTAGATTAATATTTTTGTGTGGGAATCTGGTGCTCCAAATGACCATGTTTCGGGCTCTGCGAAGTTGATCAGCCGTAAACTTTTGTAAGGTGTTTGGCGAGGTACTCCTTCTATTTGTGGCGTGTGTCTTGATGTTGTTCCACAAATTTTTATTATCTGATATTTCAAGTTTCCATCGTGTAATCTTAATTTTCCGACTGTGAGGCCAAAGCGATCCCACTCTGCAAATGTGTAGTTTTCGCAAGACGAAGGTTCTTATACCTAGGTGGTGTGACTTTACTGATATGGAACAAAAAGGCTGAGAAAGTGCAAAAATTAATTAAAAGCCTCCAATTATAGGCTCGGAGGGAATTATTGGTCCCATAGTTGGAATATTCAGCCTGCACAACGAAACATCCGGTAACGGACAGAGGCTGATCGACTTCGCCGGGGCCCGAAACATGGTAGTCTACAGCACCAGATTCCAGCATAAGAACATTTACCAAGCCACCTGGCTGTCTCTTGATCGAAAAACACGAAACCAGATCGATCATATTGTGATAGATGGAAGACACGCTTCTAGTGTATTAGATGTACGTACGATCCGAGGGCCCAACATCGACTCGGATCACTACCTTGTTGCAGCCAAACTGCGCACACGCCTCTATGCAGCAAAACACGTACATCTACCTACGCAAAGAATGTTCAACAAAGCTGCAATCACAAAGCTGCAAAACAGCCAGAAGATTCGTCACTCGACTCTCACTCCTGCTCTCAGAGAGTACTGCCCAACAAACCGGCATGCACGAACAATCGGATTCCGGCGAGCCTATTTTTTCGGGTAGTTGGTACGACGAGGAATGTCATGCTGCCGCAGAAAGAAAGGATGCCGCCTATAGAGCCATGCTGCGATCGGGCGCAACGTGAGCCATGTGGGATCGCTACCGAGAGCTAAAAAAGGAAGAGAGACGTATTATCCGAAAGAAGAAACGAGAGGCCGAAATACGTGAGTACGAGGAGCTTGAGATGCCGGCCAATAGGAACAACGACCGAATATTCTACCAGAAAGTTCAGCGGCTTACAGAAGGTTTTAAGACCGGGGCGTTTTCCTGTAAGAACAAAGACGGCAATCTGGTGACTGACATACAGAGCAATCTTCAATTATGGAGGGAACACTTCTCGAACCTGTTAAACAGTGACAGCTGCGCATGTCACAGAGAATGTGAAAATCCCGATACCCCAATCGTTGACGACGGAATTGTCGTTCCGCTACCCGACCATGACGAGGTGAGAATAGCAATAACACGGCTAAACAAAGCCGCGGCCGCCGACGGACTGCCGGCTGAGCTATTGAAACATGGCGGCGAGGAGCTGGTAAGGTGCATGCATCAGCTCCTATTTAAGTATGCTCTGTCCAATCCATAAGAAGGGCGATCCTGCAATCTGTGCCAATTACCGCGGGATTAGTCTTCTAAATATCACCTATAAGGTTCTACCGAGCGTATTGTGTGAAAGGCTAAAGCCCACCGTGAACCAACTGATTGGACCTTATCACTGTGGCTTTAGACCTGGAAAGTCTACCATCGACCAAATATTCACAATACGCCAAATCTTGGAAAAAACCCAGGAAAGGAGAATCGACAACACCATCTTTTCCTCGACTTCAAAGCTGCATTCGACAGTACGGAAATGAGTTACTTGTATTCCTTGATGTCTGAATTTGGTATCCTCGCAAAACTAATACGGCTATGCAAGATGACATTGCTCAACACCAGCAGAGCCGTTTGATGCCAAACGAGCTTTCAGACAGAGTGACTTGCTGTCGTGTGACTTCTTTAACCTGATGTTGGAGAGCATCATAAGAGCCGCAGAACTTAATCGCTCAGGCACAATATTTTATAAAAGCGTACAATTGTTTGCGTATGCCGATGATATTGACATCATCGGCCTTAACAACCGCGATGTTGGTTCTGCGCAGAAGCGTGGACAATGACAACATCCGATGAAGCGACGCTTGGAGTGTTTGAGAGAAAGATTCTGCGCAAGATTTTTGGACCTTTACACGTTGGCAGCGGCGAATATCGGAGGCGATGGAACGATGGGCTGTATGAGCTTTACGACGACATAGACATAGCGTAGCGAATAAAGATCCAGCGGCTACGCTGGCTGGGTCATGTCGTCCAAATGGATACAAACGCTCCATCTCTGTAAGTATTCGATGCGGTACCAGCTGGTGGTAGCAGAGGAAGAGGGGGAATGTACTATGGCCCAATGAATTAACTGCCCATCCCACATTGACATTGAAGTAGCCAGTAGCATTTACTAAGGCATAGACTCGCCGAATAGAAGCATTTTTTTCATTAAAGGACCGTACATGCCAGCTCCCGCGCTCCGACATCCAAAGTTTCGTATTCGGGGCTTTATACTACGTTTCACACGATGAGTCTCAAGGACAGCGCACGGTAAGCTCCTGGGGTATTTGTATTTAAGGTTACGCTTAATAGCACGGAGCTCCAAGGCAGAAGCTCACTTGCAACTGCATTCACTGGTGGACAGACGCTGCAAGCTCTGGTGAACCTTTCAACCGTATACATCTTAGTAGCCCCATCTGGATACCGGTTCACAATTAAGCTCGCCCCCAATTGGTTGACTGATTGGTTCCCAGAGGATAGTTGATCGAAATCGGGAATGGGCGAACTGGGCGCCATCAAATGAGTTACAATCAAAACACTGTAAAACATTTTGCGTTTCTTTTCTGGGTAACTGAAGCCTTTCTGAAAGTGTATGTTGTATATAGAGAGCGTGGCGATTTTAAGCGTTTTTCTCGCAATTTGGAATTGTTCGTCGCAGAGGAGTATTTAAAACAAAACATAAATTAATTCAAATGCAAATATTTGTTCCATAAAGAAATTTCTGCGAATTTTCGGGTACGAAAAATGTGAATCTGTGTCTTATTTTTACCAAAAATGATGTAAAGAAACAAGAAAAGTTTCAGGTTTCAATGGCAAAATCTAAATTATTTGAAAATTTAGTCTTTTGAAAATTTAAAGTTCTTTAAAAAATAAAATGATAAGGAAATAAAAAGCTGAGTAACACAGCATTCCTATATGAAATCGGTAGTTACACGCGTATGAAAATTTTTTTGCAGATTTAATATGCTTTATATGAGAAAAAAAAAATGAATAAAGTAGCTAAGCTATGAATTTCCCTTGAGTTTTATGTTTGAAAATAAAATTGAAAATTAATATAGAAAAAGCAGCGTAAAATTAATTTCAAGACGTCCCCGCCGATAGTATCATACTCTAACACAACTAGTGCCGTCTCAAAGCACATTACGAAAGTGTGGGAAAAATTATTTACCTCAAGCACTCGTTTAGCCAAAAACAAATACCTAACAATACTTAAACATGCACCTGTCTATGCATCACATTACAATGTTCTTGCCTTTCTGAGCGAATTTGTAGTTTACCAGTTAACACCTTGGCTGCCCTCTTGAGACCCGGCTACCCCCTCCCATTCCCTTGCGTGCTGGCAACCAACCTTTGTAACTTAAACTGAATTTTAATTAATGCGACATCGCTAAACGGTCCCAGCCACATTCCATGCCGAGCGTTAAAGTTGTATTGCTTTCGTTCCGGTGTCGTTGGCACTACAAAAAAGCGATTATCGCATGCAAACATACAATCATAGACATAACGGTAGTTCAGTGCTCATGTGATAATGTTTTTTTTTTCTGCTTCCATGCCTTTGTATGCTTAAGCAGAGGATATTTTCTTAAGTTGCTTTGTTTCGAAAGCCTCGACTTGCTACATCTTCGCTGGTGTGTGCGTTAAGGCGTCTAAAGCAACAATAACAACTACAAAGGTGGTAAAATTAATAACAACAAAGACTACTCATAATTACTGCATTGTAATTTATTATAACTACAATTACAGTTGTGTCAAAAAGTCAACGAGTTGACTACATACCCACTTGGGAAAGGCAGTGGTGGAGGTGATAAAGGAAAATAAGGGGATTAAGGTTGTAACCTAGTATTATGAAGGAAAGTAGAGGCGAATATGCTGCTGAAATTGGATAACGTAGAACCGGATTAACAATGTCGGGGCCTCTAGGCAATGCTCTTTTTGTGGCTCCTTTGACAATTGCGTGCACACCCTTATGGATTATCCGGCTCTGGGTAGGTCAGTCACAAAGTATATTTGAATAATATGGGAATTGATTTAGTTTGGTTGATGGATAGTCTTTTAGGCTTGCAACCGTTTCTGGATGATACCTGTGTTCTACGTGTTGTAGGAAGATTAAAAAATGCTGAAGTCGCGGTTGATGTTAGGCATCCCATTAGCTAGCCGAGGAGTTGTTCGCTTGCCAAGTTAATAGCTTGCGAAATTCACAAGCTCACTCTGCACGCCGGGCCCTGCATTGTGCAAACTGTCTTACAACGTCTTTATTGGGTTGTTAGCGCTCGTAGCTTGATCCGTAATATGTACCATAAGTGTGTGAAATGCACTTGTTTGAACCGCAATCCAACCACACAGGGCATGGATGATCTGCCTGTCACTCGCATAACCTACGCCCAATATTTTACTCACACCGCTATTGATTTTGCTGGACGTTATCTCTAAAGGTTCACACAAGGAAGAGGAGTTAAGGCTACCAAGGGCTACATCTGCTCGTTCATCTGCATGTGCACTCGTGCGATGCAAATCGAAATTGCTGGTGGCTTGGTAACGTCAGCATTCTTTGGTGCTTTTAAAAGGTTCACAAATCGTAGAAGCTTTTGTAAGGAGATGACATCAGACAACGGATTCGAATATCGAATGACGCTTTAATCCACCGGTTGCACCTCATATGGGAGTTTACTAGAAGACTGCAGTCAACCATGTCAAATATCACTTGAAACACGTACTGAGAGATGTGCTACTCTCATACGAAAAGTTCAATACACCACTAACTGAAATAAAAGCTAGCGTAAACTCTCGCCCACTCTGATACCTCTGTAGCTGCTGGTGATTTAGAAGTTCGTACTGTCGGTCAGTTAATGAACTGAATTGGATAAACCGCTTAAGTCAATTCCAGAACCTGAGAGTCAAGGGTTCTTCTGCTATCGTCTGTTAGCACTACCCCCAAACCACTTGGTCTTATCCATAAATCTATTGTACTTATGTTAGTGAAACGGTACTTGAAGATCTCATTTAGATTTTTCTTTGAGAAGCAACCTTGTGTCTGGTGTCTATTATGCGCTAAAACGAGGCCTCGCAGAAATATCTCTTCCCAAAATGTCTTTGTCTTCTCATAGTTAGACTAAAACTGCTTCGGAATTTTGTAGGGGCGTACCTTGTTCCATTTTGATTTAACCTTTGATGTGAGCTCTAAGTATAGTTATTTTCTCCTAATTACTCCAAATGAGCGGCGCGTTAATTTTCCTCCTTGAGTTCTCTGCCACTTCGCTGTTTGTAAAGATGGCAGTACTTTCCAACTCTCGACACGACATTTCAATTCTTAGAGTTTCCGCTGAAAGGAGAAGAAAACATTACAATCGCTATTGCTTCCGCTTGGAAAGTAATAGCAAATTTAGGTAGTCGAAACAAGATAAAAACATAAACTTAGTATACCAGAGAATGCTCTACCATTACACCACAGACCATTCTGAAACTATGGTATCGGCCGCAATGCAACTTTCCATATTTACTCTGTCTCTTCTCCAAACCCTCTTATAAAGGAACTTCACCTTCCTACGAAACACTAGTCAAGAAACCCACATTGGGTTGAAGTAGGCTGAAGCTCTCGCTCATAATGAACAATAGACGTGTAAACCATATAAAATTCCATTATAAGCGTGCTAAACGCCACAATAGATATTCCGCCTGAAGGGTTTAAAGTTGTAATTATATACCGCAGGGCTTGCGTGAATTGAGCAGCGAAAGGTAAGGTAAAATCGCAACCTTACTATACTGCAGTTTTCTGATGCTCACTTTGCAGTAAATTCCAAACCTGTAGGACAAGTTGCGAAAAAGTAGCTGTTATAATTGTGTATTTAGAACTTATTAAGATCACATTAAAAGTCATGCCGATAAAGACCAACGATAAGGCGGAAGATGCTCTACTAGTTAATCTTAAGAATGTCATCTTATGACGGATGGAACCAAATTTCCATTCCCCGACCTTCAGAGTAACAAAGCAAATAAATATGAGGTAATCGAAGAAATATGAATCTCTGTTCACCAGCCAACGGGCTTCAGGGCTCTCACCACTCAAATAAATAACAACATTTCCTCACTTAAGAGCTTTACTTTGCTTTTCTACAACTTAGAACTGCAATGAGCTTGAACATCATCCCAAAAAAATTTTAGAAGGGCCTCTCTGAGTCGTTCGAAACGAAGCAAGGTTTAGACCCATTTTCGTGCGGCTTCTTTGATTTATTAGAAAATATAAAATAAAGAAGTATCCATAAAGAAATAAGTGAAAAAGTTTCGACTAGCATTGAACGAGAACAAAAAAAAGTGGCAATCTGCTGGCAATGCAAACAGAGCTCCTGAGTATAGGAACACACGTCACTGTAGGATTTTTATTTTCCGTAAATGTTTATAACTTCGAATTTGTGAATGACTTTTTCTGACGGGTTTTCCAATAAAAGGAGTTATTTTAATAAAATATCAATGCTTTCGTTGCTTACGTGGCACGTAGCATCGTCTTGTTGAAAATAAACGTTGTCGAGATCAATACCATCCAATTCCGGCCATAAAAAATCGCTAATCATCTCTCGATAGCACAATCCATTCACTGTAACTGTTGCTCCAGCTTTATTTTAGAAAAAGTAAGGTCCAATGACTCCGCCGGACCATAAACCGAGCCCCAGATCCGACAATTTTGCTTGTTGAAAAAGCCACTGAGGTGGAAATGAGCCTCATCACTCAAGATGACTTTTCGATGGAATTCCGGATCATTTTCATGCATTTAAACGACCCAATCAGCAAAGACACGACGTTGCTGATGATCGGCCGGCTTGAGTTCTGGACTTTATAAGCCTTAAGACCCAAATCTTTATGCAAAATACGGTGTAATGACGTTTGTAGAATGCCGCATTCCAAAGAACGACGAGGAATGGACAAACCTGGGTTTTCTTCAACACTTTCGGCTACAACAGCAATATTTTCGGCTGTTCTTGAGCGACGTACACGGGTTTTATTCTTCACATCACTAACTTGTCTCACCAATACCTGTATTGTGGTCCAACAAGGTGCTTCACGATGACCTAAAAATGTTTGAGTTTTACGAACCGTCTCTTCATTTTTATTAATGGCGTAGTTTCTACTTGTCAAATATCAAAAAAGGACAGTTTCAAAAGTGGCATCTACTGAAATACCGGGCTATTCAAAATGACACTTGTTATTGGAAAACCCTTTACTTAGATGTCTAGAAGCCAGTGTACTACGCTTTGAGATCAAAGATAACTCTAGATAAGTAACGAAAAGGCAAGGAGCATTTAAGAAAACTACTCTATGCAAGATCTAACGTCTCCCATGAGTAACTGGTGCCAAAGAGAACAAAATTAAGAACAATGTGAGCTTCATAATGACTTGAGATTGTAAAATACGAACTCAAATTGTGGTCTGGCGTTGTCATCCAGCAAAAATAGGTTGTCATGTCTAACGCCCCATTCCGGCCGATTTTCTTTAAGAGAGCTCAATTCAAATGCATTAGCTGCAATCGGTAAGGATTGTCAGTGATGGTTTCAGATGGTTTAAGGAGTTTATAATAGATGACACCCTTCTGATCCCACAAGATGCACAACATAACCTTTGAAGCATGCATTTTGTTTTTGTTCACTGTCGATGGACATGGTTCACTTGGCAGGCTCCAACATTTTCGACGCTTCGGGTTATCATAACAGATCACCATCATCGCCAGTGTCGAAGCGATGCAGAAAATCTTTTCTTTTCTGCCGTTCAAGAAGCATCTCATACGCCACCAAACGTATCTCGATATCTCTCTCCTTCAATTGATGTGACACCCAGTTACCTGCTTCTGGACTATTCCCATCGCGTGCAAACGTTTACCGACAACATCTGATTGATCTGTCAACATCCAACTCTTTAGACATATCACCATTCGAATTTTTTCGGTGCCCCTTCGCGATCTTTATCACTCACGCCACTTTGGAAGCGGCAAAACCACTCTTTAGAAGTTGTATTTGATGGAGCGTGATTACCGTAAATATTAATCAATACACGACAAGTTTAAGCTGCACTGTAAAAGGTACTACTGAAGCATGATTGCCCACAAATGCTATTTTTCGGGACGAACGTAGACATTTTTGACGTCAGATAAAAAAGGATCTTTACGCTTCAAACGAATGTCAACTACTTCGATCGAGACCTCACGTATACACCTTCAAATCACCAGTATATTACTAGAGCGTACACAAATATAGTATCAGCAGCGACCCCTTTTTTATAAGACGGAAACTTATTCCCATACCCATAGAAACTGTTAAAATTTGAAAGAAGAAATGTTTTCCACCTGCACGCCTACGCTCATGTGCTGCAAGTGCCATACTGTCAACACCTTTTCTTGACTTCAGTAATGAGACGATAAATCGCGGTACATACCTGCGTACCTGCGTAATACTCATAAAAAGTCGCGCCTAACGTCACCAAAAGCAATTGTTATATATAAATAGTTTTTTTTTTTTTTGTAGGCCTCGCCAACGTTTAAGCTGTGTACAACGTTAATATTTTTCATTCTTTTGCCACAAATCTCTCTGTAATTATTTAATTCATTTGCGTCCATTGCGTTTATGTGCTCAAAACAAAATGCCACACATCCGGTTTGCTTTTCCAATTGAATTCCTAAACGCCAGCAAAACAAAACAAAAAACCAGAAACAAATAAAGAGTCACGAAATAAAGTAAGAGCACGTGAGCGTGCGAGGCGACAATAAATTATTATAAGTGCGACGGTGACCAGCAATTCATAATTTTCAACACCTGTAGAGGGAGTTAGAAATACGATAAATACTACTTTTTAAATTGCAAAAGCAAAAGGGAGTATTTTTATTTAATGCTAAAATATGGAGAAAAGAGTCTAATTTAATTAAGTGATAAAAGTAAACCCTCAAAAGTGGATTAACTTAAATGGAACGCAAGTGGGGTAGAAACGTAAAGGAATGTTACTGTCCTGTTGTCGTTATTGTGTTCAGTTAGTTCGATGATATCCGAGGACCTGATAATCGTTGTTTACTCAGACTGCGAATGTTACTCAGACTGCAGAATTTTATTCGACTAATCCACAGTTTCATAAATGGTTGGTTCATAAGTAGTTGGAAGGAAAAGAAATCTCATACAAGGTCCACAAAATATACAAGTTCACTGTGGTACTACAAAAATTAATGAAAAATAGCAGCAACGATTAGGTTAGAAAATTTCACACCGGACTGGTAGCAAAGTAGGAAAATTTGGGAGAAAATTTGAAAATGGCTCTACTCCACCAACCACTCATGTTTAGTATTACATATGTATGTGCATAGATAGAGACGATATTATTAAAGTGACTCTACTTCGTCAACTTCCCTACATATTTAGTTAGTCTATGCACATAAAACTAACCATAAGTATAGAATTTGTTGGAGAGCCACTTCGAAAATTTCTCCTCAGTTTGACGAGTATCCTGAAAACGAAGAGACATGCAACCAATATCTAGTCTCTAACCCTCTGTATCCAAGCCACCGTCAAACTTCCTAAGGAAAACTAAAAGTCTTTTGGTTGGCGCATTCCCACGGTACTGCAATCAGCAGTGAGGTATTACCTAAAAGAGTTATTTTTTTCCTACTAAAGAGCTATCCACTCTTCTTGTGGAAGATGGTGTACGAAAATAGCCACACAAATCTAACCCGGATATACCCAATGTACTATTGGGGGTTTTTTTAAGAGCTTGAGAACTTGAATATTCTTGGAATGACTTTTTTTTATTATAATCGAATAGATAACTTCACGGCATTGATTTTTTGAATATGATATCCGGCATACCCTATGATCAAAAAGTACCAGGAGGGTGATGTTGACTGTTTTCTTCGATTGCCAAGGCGTAGTGCACCATTAGTACCTTCCATCGGGCCAGACAGTCAATAAAGAATATTATTTATCCATTTTGAAGCGTTTGAGAGATGCTGTACGTCGCAAACGGCCGCAAATGTGGGCAAACAATTCTTGGATTTTGCATGATTATAACGCGGCATTGCTCCGAGCCCAAATTGTGCTGGATTATTTAACCAACCACAAAGTAAATACCATCGTGCAAGGACCGTATTCACCTGATATGGCCCGGTCCGACTCCTTTTTGTTTCCCAAGTTGAAGTTACCACTTTGTGGAAGGAGATTTCAATCGATAGAGGAGATCAAAGAGAATGCGACGAAGGAACTGAAGGCCATCGCTTCGTCAGCCTACCAGGGATGCATGGAGGACTGGGTTAAACGTTGGTGCATGTGTGTTGCTTCAGACGGGTCATATTTTGAAGGAGATAAAATAAATTTACCTGAAATTTAACTCTGTTTTATTTTATTTAAACATTCCCGGTACTTTCTGATCATAGGGTATGACCGCCGGGCGAATTCATTCGGCTTCCATTCGATCAGACCAATTTTTTACTACTTTTATTCTTACGTCAAATTTTTCACGTTGCCGAAGGACAAAGGCCAACAAGTCGAGAACGACGACGTATCGCGCATTTCGCGCCACCATAATCCCCTCGGTACGCATATTTCTTTGTTTTGTTGATGATTTTGAATCGAGAAGAGTAAAATTAGTGCGAAAACGATCAATAACTTCGCGAATTGCTTGCTCACGAGGCCGATTATGTTGGCCGTAAAATGGACAAAGTACTCTATGAACTTTCGATCAACTTGTTTACGAGTTATTTACGGCATGACTATATCCAGTCTGTGCGGTTGACATCTAAGCCAGACAGTTGTTCGAGACCCTCGAACAGCGGTTTACCCAGGGTTAAAATTCTGTCCTTCCATGGAGCAGGGCATTCACAGAGGAAATGGAAGATTGTTTCCTTTTCCTCTGGTTTTTTTCAACTGTGACAGTATGTGTTGTGAGGGATGCCCATTTTGGCTGATTATTCTCCGACAGACCACAAGCCAGATATGACTGCCGTCAGTCTCCAGGCGTTCCGTCGTTTCATGTTTAACAATGTTGACGATTGTTTGAGGTTGTAGGTGGGCCATAACGTTCTGCTAATTTTGCATTTCGTCTGGTCTCTCCATCTCCAATCCGCGATTCGGAGGTATTTTAGGGAAATTGCACTTTTGACTGCACCTAATGGTGTGAATACCGATTCTGGCAGATCCCCCTCTTGCCAGTGTTAAACCTTACTGGACAGAAATGTCAACACAGTTTGCCATTCTCAGCTGTCAAACCATAGTTATTGATATCGTTAGTTCTCATGCAGCTAAAAAAACACCCGATAAATGTACGACACCAGTTTCTTCAGAGTACTTCGTTATTATTATTATGAGGGGATTCAGTATTGCGACCTGAAAAATCTATTGTGAGTATATAGATTGAGAGTATTTCTCTGAGCCCAACTTCCGCAATAAGTTTTAGTTCAATAGCGGCAGTGCTCCCATCGTCACCAAGCCATTTCTCTACTCATTTCGCTCAGCCTATTTGCGTTGAGTCAAAACTCATAACTCAGCAATTATCAAATTAGCAAATAGAACTTTAAATTTTTTAACCGATTTGTTGTTGTGTTACAAGGTCAGTAGTGATCAACAAAGTGCGTGGATAAGCAAATATGGTATTTTGTATTCGAAGTCTCTTTAGTCTTGCCAGTGTAAAGGCGTTTATGAAAACCAGAAAACTCTTGCTCTAATCGGGGTTAAATAAAAAAAACTAAATTGTTTTAAAAATTGACAAACAATTTATTTAATTGTATATATGCATGTGTGTATACTTTATTATTTTAATATTTTCATACATAACACATTTCATTTAATTGTAAGGTTTCGCCTATAAAATAAATTTAACAGATTTACAAAATATCATTTATGTATCTGTGTGTGTTCGTTTAATATTTTTATCTATGCATGTATATATACGTGAGTGTGTGTGCATGTGGTTGCTGATTTAATGATTTTTACATAAAATTATGCAATAAAAAATTGGGGACTTGTGAACAGCGAGGTTAGTAGAAAATCTAAAACAAAAATGTCTTAATAAATAGTTTAAAATGAAATACTTGTGTCACAAATTGTGCGTTAACACAATTACAAAAATAATTGATTGCTTAAATTCAAAGCTGTTTTCTTACATTTCGCATGAAGTATTTTAATAAAATTAATGTAATAAATTACCAAATGCAAATTACTGAAACACACATTTTTCAAGGCATTTGCCTACTTTTTATGATCTGATTGCATTGATTACTTGAAATATATGCACGAAGACTAAATATTGAACTTTTTAAAAAATCTTTAGCCATATGTATGTATTGGAGTGTGCATACAGTGAGTGCGACTGAATATCGTACAGCTGCTTTTTCTACAATTTTTGCAATGAATTCGAAGTTTATTTCTTTTTCTTAATTTTTCATATACCATAAATATACACTGTACCCTCTCATAAGCGGACACCGAAAGGACTGAAAAATTTTTCCGCCATACGCTTATGAGAAAAGTGTAAAAAAACCTAATAATATGTAAAGGGACGGTTAACGTGTTATGGAAGGATTTCCCGCTTAAGAGAAAAAAAAATTAAATAATTCTTAAGCATTTACAGTATGTACTGAAAAAAAGTGTCCGTTTATGGGAAGTAGTCGCTTAAGAGAGGTGTCCGTTAGGAGAGAGTACCCTGTAGTTGACATTTTCACAAATTTGTTTTTTGTTTTTGAAAAAAATTAAATAGGATCCCCCTCAAACTGGCAACAGATTGCACTAAAATTAAATGACCTACAAAATTACAAAAAAATCTAAGAAAAAAATTATTATTATGAAATTCTGTTAATTTTTGTGATTTTTTTTAAAAGTTTCAGACTATTATTTCCACTTTTTTGGTTAAACGTGAACTATATTTTTATAATAAATTAACCAAAAAATTATTAAAGTGTAACCTCTCGTAACGGACACCTTTCTTAAGGGGGTATTCTAGTCTAAAGGCCCAAACTTCGAGCATTTTTTTGACGGTGAATAAAAAAGAGCTGTTGATATTTTTAGTATCCATTTTTTTATCATTTATTTATTTATATATTAAGAGCACACAACATGAATTAAAAAAAAAAAAAATTTCATGGAATTATGCGTCCTTGAAGTGGAAGGGGAAAACAAAAGGCAGTGTCCCCGTCGTCACGATTTCTACCCTGTGGTCATCTGAAAAAAAACGATGACAAATTCTTAATTAATATGAATGTCATTATCGTATGACGCAGAAAAAAAGGGAAACAAATTTTTTTTCATAAAATGGCGGCTACTCAAAAATTGAGCTCTATTTTTCCCTAATTTTTAAGCTTTCTCGAATTGTTTAGACATATTAAAAAATTGAAATTTCCAGTTTTTCGTGCTTCATCCGATAGAGATATATTTAAAGAATATTCATAATAAACTTCAAGCAAATCGTATCGAAAGAAGTAGCTTCGAGCAAAACACGTTTAAAGTTCGCCGTCCGCTCAAACCAGTCGAGTTGTCGCGTCACTAAAATAGTTGTAATTTCGAAAATAATTCGAATTTTGAAAAATCATTTTATAGGGAAATATTTTTGAATACTTAAATCGAATTTTGAAAAAAAAAAATTTCGATTTTTTCAAATTTCTAGACTAGAATAACCCCTTAAGCGGACATTTCGCGTGGGCGGACAATTTTTCCTATAACAAGTCTTAGGAATCGGGACAAATTACTCTCTATGAGGCGGACACCTCTAAGACGGACAAAAGTTGTCTGACGTTGAGTGTCCGCCCAAGGGAGGTTTGACTGTATAAAAACACTTGCAGAAACTAATTGCTGCACGATTTTCAGTAACACTCACTGTGTGGTATGCTTTATCAGAAAATTTACTAACCTAGATTTTATATGGAAAAAATAAAATTTTTTCTGCGATTAAATTAAGATTAATTTTATCATTTCATAAATTTTAATCACTTCTTATTCCTATTACTCAATTAAATAATTGGAAATGCTGCACAAATCAAAAATGAGTTTATTCAAATAATTGTATTTTTGATTGATTACACAAACAAACAAAAAACAAGTGTGGGCGCACCCTTAATGTAAACTTGATGAATTTAATTCAAATAATATTGAAAATACTTTTTTCCAAACTTCTTCTTTTAGACGGAGCGGCTTCGCAGTATATAAATACAGTGTGCAAGAAAATTGTTCATCTTTTCGCAATCACTTACAGAAGAGTGACGTCATGATATTTCATAAACTTAGGTTGGGTCTTTGGTAAATAATAAAAAAATGTTTTAATGATTTTTTTTTTGCAAATATCGCATTATAGCCAGCCGCACACAAGTCGAAAAAATTAAAAAAAAAAATTATAAATGCAAAACCAAACTTAATATTGATGCGCGGTTTCTTTTAAATGGCGAATAGTAGTAGTGTATTGTTGACACATTTTTCAAACTAAAATTTCGTTAGCTTGTAGCTCTATTCCGTCTAATTAAGACCTGTGTTAGCCAAGACTTAACATAGTTTTCGTGGAAGCTTAGAAATTGCTACTCAGCATATAATCACGATTGCTAAAGCCATATTAATTTTTCAGCGTCCATGTTTACAATGTTTTGCTAAATTATGTCAAAGTCTTAGCTAACGCAGCTCTAAATCTTCAAACGGCTAATAGCTTAGTTAGACCCCAGTTAGTCTAAACTTAATTTACCTAACTTAACTTAATATTTCACACGACTGGTGATATGGAAAGAAAGATCCGTTAAAACTTAACTTAACTTAACTTAAGAGACTTAACAACACGTAGATTTTAAAATTTATTTTTGAAATTTGGTAAATTGAATGCGGCGAAAATCTTCAATGTTATAACTACTTCGGAAAAAAAATTATTTTATATTGAATTACCCATCTCCCCCTCTCTCTCTCACTCTCTCACTCTCTTTCTCTCTCTCTCCTTATCTATCGATCTACATTTATCTATTTACATTCATCGTGTGGATGTACCACCGTCTGTTCCACCGGCTAAGTGAACACATCTTGTGCATATTTTGTGCGTGTAAAAAAGTCCGTTTTTCTTTGCACTTTTATTAGTAAAGTGAAGGACTTAAGGAAGGAATTAAGTTAAGTTACATTAAGTTAAGTTACATTAAGCTAAGTTAAGTTAAGTTGCGTCAGTTTAAGTAAAATTAAGTTAAGTTCAGTCTAGACTAACTGTACTTTTAGCCATTTAAGTAAAGTCTTGAAAAATTCTTTTAGATTTCGTTATCGCGAAGCTCTTTGTCTGCCCCTCAGCAACCATTTTTGGAAAGGAGACTAGCCTATATTATTAGAAAATAAGTCAGTTGGGAAAGTTATTTTCGACGTGCTGGCCTTTCACTATCAGGTTCTCCTTTTTTTGGAAAAGCGCTTTGAATGTGAGATATCTGTCGAATTGCCGAAAATATCAAGAACATATTCAGTGAAATTTTCTAAGTTGATGGTAACGCAGCCTATGCAAGAGCGACCAGTTGCTACCTCATCCGGTACGTGTTAAAAATTTCAAAGTATGTACCATTTTCGTCTAACAAATCGCCCATTGCCGCTGCGTAATATGAAGAAGTAATTTTTTAACTAAGCTCCCGAAATTTGTACATAGAAACTGCCCTGTATAAATTATTTTCTTCTAAAAGGATTATTTGTAACATTACACAATTCTCTTCGGAATGCTCAGTTTCCTTTTTACTAAGAAATTACAATATTTGTTTTTATTTTCCGTCCTTAATTCCATTTGAAAAAAAATTGCATAAAAAATGGTGGTTTATCGCAATGTCACACTTACTTCAATTACTTCGAATTTCCAGATAGATTTTGATAAAAACAAAAATGATTACATTTGAGAATTCGGAAACTAATAACCAAGGCGAATCTGTTAAAAGAGGTGTTGGTAAATCAGCTGAGCTTTTTTTTTTCTTTCGCCGTGTCCATGTGGCTGTCAGCTCTGAATGAAACAAGGCGAATTCATTATTTGTTTTCTAGTTTCTCAATACTTTGCTTGGCAATCAAACGTACAGAACAGTGTTTCTGGTCTAGTGCAACCACCTTTAATGAATGCGCCTTGCTAATAACTAATTTTTACCCTTGCTTTCTTGCTCATAAGAGTTTGGTGTGTATAAATTTTTAAGCTGATTTTGTTCATAACAAATATCAGACCGCCTTTATTACTCGTAAATATATTTATTTATTTTATTTATTCCTTATTCAATGCGCCGGTAATTTTTTAATGGGCTTCCTTGGAAGCTGTTTTTTTTTTTGTGTTTTTTTTTTTTGTCTATGATGACATTCCAATAAATCAGACTCAACTATTAAACCAAGAAAATATATAAAGATTTATTCATCTTCTCAAATTTGCGGTGTTCGCCTTAATGCTGTAAATGCCTCTCTCAGAACGGCATCCTATTTTTCCAAGCTGATAAATAAAGCCTTTTCATAGCCAATTTAAGAAAAAAAAACGTGTACCACTATTTGATATTTCATGTCGACCATAGAGCTCTCGGCTATGGTGGCAGGCAGTGCCGGATTATCCATAAGGCTCGGTAGGCAACTGCCTGAGATTCCGCTTTGGTTCGGGACCCTGCGCACCAAGGAAAACAAATGCAAATTAGGAAAACAATGGCACTATTGCTTTTTTTTAAATTAAGATGTCATATTTCAAATTACTATAGAAAAGGCTAAAGGGGGCCCTAGAGTTGTATTGTCTTGCAGTACCGACATGATTTATCCGGTCATTATGACTGCATGTTTGTTAATAAAAATCTTTTATGTGATTGTGTCTGAGCTATCATAAGAAAAGTGTCCGCCCACGAGCAGACTGGGGCTTTTTACGAAAGCACTTCTAAAACAGCAACTCTTTAGTATGCCGGAAGTATCAATGAACCAGACTTTTGTTGCATACTACTTTTACCAGCTTCTCAAAGAAGAATTTTTTTGAGTCAAGCGAAACGAATATTTTTCGAATAATTAATTTTAAAAAAGTTCAATCTGCTATGCATTAAGTACTTGGAATAGTCAACAAGCAGGAGTTATCTAATCCGATGGAGAACTACCAAGCACAAAAGACACAATGGGAGATAACGAAATTATCGTGCGACCTCAGTTTATCCAAATTTGCGAAAAAAACTACATCACTCGAAGCATTCCTTTCTATGTTCCAAGAGCGCAAGACATACTATGGAGCTGACAATTGGACTTTGTGGTTCGAAGATGGCGAACCAGCTTCGCAGTGGTTGGCATAAACGGCAAACTTTGCCGGACTGCGCATCTGTTTATACAGCATAAGCAGTAGCTGTTTGTCACACTATAAGCATAGCTTTGGAAAGCGATTGTAAAGCTCTTACATACACTGATAGCAAATCCTTTCGAAAATCAGTTCAAAACCCCCTATCTAACTCATTCACCATCACTAGAATAAGAGATACGCTCATTGGCAATACTTTGGATACCAAGTCACATAGGAATTCACGGGAACGAGATGGCAGACAGTGCGTCCGAACAAACCTCCTCAGCATCGGTAACAAAAGATCCCACAGGTGAAAAGAGAGATATGCAATCAGCAATTAGAGGGAATCTCAACCAAAACGAAACTAGAATGGCTAAACTAGACCCACCACCACTACTCTACGGTAAATCGAGAGCATATGTATAGTATGTTCTCACAATACGCCACAGGCTTATGGAAAGCACAGATAAAACATGTCGCCCTTCTACGGCTTGGCCACACTATTGAAACGCACGAACCCATTCTGACCGAGAAGCCACCTCCAGTCTGCCGCACATTGCGGAAGAGCTCTCTCCTTAAGCCACATATTTCAAGATTGCCCCGTTTAGGTAGACGCCAGAAATCATTACCTCAGAAAGAACTGGATTGAATTATTAAAAAGCCCTACATCCGAGCCCGAATTTTAATGGTATTCTCGTATAAATACAAGGAATTGTTAAAAAATTGAACAATTGAATGAAATATAAATCGACCTTCAAGGGCGAATTGTCGAATCAGTTTCATTAAATATGAAAACTATCTGTTTCGGCCGGAAATCATTGTGGGTACAATGGCCTATGGTCAAAGAGCGAAAAATGAGAGTAAAATACCGTATAAACCGTATAAAAAGCCCGGGCGAGTTTTTAAAAACACCGAATTTGTTTTGTGTAAGAATAAAATGAATTGAAATATAACATATAACCAAATAATTAAATCTTAAAATTTGGAAAACTTGAAAATTGATTGTCTGGATTGTAAATTTGTTCCGTTTTTTTTTTTTCTTATTTGTTAAAAAAAAACTACAATGTTCCCTAACAGTTTGACGTGCAAGACGCATTTATTATAGATATGGCTCTAGATTTTTTGAAAATTGCGAATTAGGAAAATGTATATATTGCTGTGAAAAAATGTGTTTTGTCGGTTGAGTAAATATCAACGTGAAGAATTTCTCCTGGGTACGAAGGCATAGGGCTTGATCCTATTCCGGGATTAGGGGGATGTTGATAGTATTTTGCCTCATGACATATTTTGAAGTTCGTATTTATTTCTTTAAGCAGCTCTCCAGGACTTGTTCGTTTTCACGAAGCGACCTATGTGCTCGATCGAGCGACCGAACATAAGGTTTGGAGGATTTCCCGTTAAACACGTCGATTGCCTGCTTTGAGGTGTGGCGAAACTTAACGTTCCCAAAGTGGATAGGTCATATAGCAATCCGTTAACAACGTTCGGCTTCGTTTCATAGATTTTGTTAGATCACTTAGGTCACTAAAGGTTGTTCGATGCCTCACTCGTGATTTAAAGGTTATTGTCGTGCTAACTGATAATGTGCTGCCTCCTTCAAGAATAATTTGAGTTTGGAAGCAATTAATGGGTTTTCCTACTGTGGGTATTGTTTGGGTAAGTGACTCCTCACTGTTAGCGGCTACGCTTTCTGAATCCACCTCGTAATGCAGCGTATTTATATGTTGCCGGGTGAGCGCATCGACGACAAAATTTTCTTTTCCTGGCTTATAGTGAAATTGTGGTGAATACTCTTCCACAAAAGAGTGTTTTCGATTTTTCTCGGACAAAGCAAAGGTAAGTGGTTGGTGGTCAGTATAGATGTTTAAGTGTTTTACTCCGTATAGATAATTACGGAGTTTTTGTAAGGCCCATACTATCGCCAATAGCTGTCTCTTATTGGTTGCATAAACTTCTTCTGTTGGATAAAGGGTTTTGGAGATCATAGTGATAGATCTGCTGTTTTGTGATAAAACGGCGCTTATAGCATGTGAAGAGGCGTCCGTGGTCAAGTCGTAGGGTTGCTTATAATCAAGGGAAGCGTCTTCAGATGCAAGAATCCTTTTCATTTTATTAAATGCATTAAGTGCTTCCTCGTCCAAGATTATTTTAATTTTCCGAGATTGGTTAGCACCGACATTTCCGTTTTCTCCACGCAAGTATTTAGTTAGCGGCTTTGCAATCAAAGCGTATTCCCTTACAAACCTAGACCAACACTAGACCAACAACAATGATTTGTCCGTTTGATTGTCAAAGCAAAGTATTGAAAAACTAGAAAACAAATAATGAATTCCCCTTGTTTCATTCTGAGCTGACAGCCACATGGACACGGCGAAAGAAAAAAACACAACTCAGCTGATTTACCAACTCCACCTTTAATAGGTTCGCCTTCAAATTGTGCTTTTTGTGTTTCTGTGCGTGCTTCTGAAATAATAAATAATAAAAGGCTCGTGCTGCCTAAAATAACTCCTGCAGAGTTAAAGCAGTAGATAAGATAAGGCAGTGCTTATAGATAAAAGTATGTATAATGTTCAAGGTACCAGCGAGATCATCAATTTTCAAGCGAAACTGAAAAACTGAATGCTGTTGTTTAAAAAAATACTTGAAGATACGGCAAGATACACTTTGTATCTCAACAGGACAATATCCTCTACACAATTTTAACTGAGAAAAGCCCAACCTTACCAGATCGACTCTCAAAAACTATCCTTTATATTGAGAGTACCCAAATTGCAAACTTACTTTTGCAACAACTTCTTTGAGTATTTAATATTCATATTGCTAGCTAATCATTGTTTTGACGAATTGAAATAAGATTTTGAAAGAAAAAAGTTTTTTTGTACTATGACATCTTCCTCGAAATGGAGCTACCAGATTAAAAATTTAAATTAACTTTTTTTTTAATTGCCTTCAATTCAATTCAAGGTAAATTTTAGAAAATAAAAAATTAGTTGTGCATTTATACTCGTATATATATTTATAATTGGCGCTTACACCCTTTTTGGGTGTTTTGCCGAGCTCCTCCTCCTATTTGTGCTGTGCTCCGAATGGCAGATATTTTTTATGAGGAACTTTTTCATGGCAGAAATACACGCGGAGGTTTGCCATTGCCTGCCGAGTGGCGGCCGCTATTAGAAAAAACTTTTTCTTCTTTTTGGTTCCGAACCTATGTTCTCTCTGAATTCCGAATGTTAGTCACGCACCAACTTATTCGGCTACGGCGGCTGCATTTAGAAGCTACAAAAATACACGATGTCAGTACAAGGAAGCCGGTGAAGTTTTTTTTGGATATTCGAAATATAATACCATAACTTATTTTTTAATATTAACAATGTGGCAATACTGCTAGCAATATGAACAAAGGCCTATTTTATTCGCCACTTCTCTGCCCGACTAACTTGACGAAAAATTTACATGTCAAAGCAACAACAAAGTTATCGAGCAAGATTCGCTAGCGAGAATGGTTTATACCTCATAAAATTGGTATAACTCACTATTTTACAAACTTCCTTACGGGCAGCTCTATTCCAACGTGGCCAAGATAAGTTCATTTACACCAGTTGCTTCATCTATTCGCTATTTCCAACGCTTGGCGAAATGAAGAGCCTAAAGCCTAAAGCCTATGAGCCAAACTAGCAAGTACAGTACCATGACAACATTAGGCCCATTGTACTGTACTCAGGTTCCCTTTTTAATTTTCTTTAAATCTACCCGACCTCCGAAGAAATCTGAATAGATCTTGTGGCATCAAGGAGCCAAGGTCGCGCAGAAAGTGATCCACCGTCTCATCCTCCTCTCCCCATGCTGGGCAGAGTGCACTGACTGAGATGCCTACCCATTTACGTGCTTCGCCACTAGAAAGTGGCCCGTCATCAGTCCAAACAGCTGCATACAGTCCCTTCTGCTTAATGACAGGAGGATCTGCGACAGTCGGTCGGACATGACAGGCCAGTTTTGTCCATCTGCAGTCTCTCTTAGCCTACCAAGCTCGCTAGTGGGTTGATTGGCAGTTTAGAGTAATTTATATAAAATTCTACAATTTGGAGACGAAATAAATAGAAAAAAATTTAATCAACTGTTCTACTGTTTAATCAACCTGTTCATTGCGCTTTCCTTCATACAGAAACTTTTAGAAGGTAGTTTCAAGTCAAATCAGTTGAAGATTTTTCAATAATAGGTCTTTTCTATTCACTATTTCCCTGCTCGCTATATCTATGCTCGATTAACTTAACGAAAAATTTGCATGCGAAAACAACACGAAAGTTATCGAGCAAGATTCGCCGCTGCCGAGTATGATTGTACCTCATTGGGCTGGTATAACACAAGTAATTTAAGGCAGCTCAATTCCCGCGTTGCCAATATATGTTAATTTATACCAGTTGCATCATCTTTTCGCCCCTTGCTAACGCTTGGCGAAAATAATTATTTAAATAATTTTTGACACACAAAAAATTGCAAGAAAAAATTAGCTGCTATTTTTGGTTAAGTTGGGAATCGGAATAGCTATGAGGAAGGAGCTATTAAATATTTTAATTTTCTGCTCTGCCGTATTCACCGGATAAGTGGATGGAGACTTGTGAAGTAAGAGCACAGCAATTGCAATGGAACCCTGTGAAATGTGCCTTGGTTCAGACGATCAAAATTATGTGCATGTAAATTTGCTTTGCTATCGGAAGGAGACTTGTACAAGTGTATAAGCAACACAGCTGAATTTTTTAATATTTTGGAAGGACTAAATTCCTAGTTTTAAAAACTTATCTGAGGAGCAAAATTATAACTTTAATTTATCACGAATTTAGATGATAAAAATTAAGAGATTCATTTTGGGCAGCAATTCGACTTTTGGAAAGCACATTAAAAGAAAGTAAAATTGTTTTTGTTAGCACCAAAAAAAAATTTATAAAGACCGTAGCATAATCTAACAAAGTGAGAAATGTGATAAATATAATTAATTATTACAGTAATTAAATTTGTTTATTATCTTGCTTTTTTCTTTATTATACCGTATTGCTTGGATTTTTAATAATAAAGTTAATTTTTATATACATACTATGCTTTATATAAAAAAAAAATACACAAAATAAAAAATAAATAACAGTGAATCTTGCATTTTCATTTCTATGACTTTTGTTGATGCGATTAGTCATAGCAGTGAGATATATAATAAATAAATATTAAATGTTAAAGTGAAGTGATTAGTTATAAAATATATGAATATTTGAATGTTTATTTAAAAAATACCGAAAATAAATGTGAAAATCGCAAAGTTCAATATCGTAACAATAGCCACATTGCGTGATTATCAACAGGCACGTTTTGTTTGAATTATGCCACATTTGGTCTCAATTATGTGAAAAAAGTTTTGAGTCGAAATTATCTTCTAAAAATTATTATATCATACATATAACCACATTGGTAGTTTATACACTGTACATGATACATCACTATAAATGGATGTAAATAAATAAATTATTTGGAGCTTATCTACTATGGTATTGGAGTTGTTGCGCTGCGCAGTCTGTTTTTTGATGTTAATATTATCTAAGCGATTATTTGACAAATAATTTATATAAGCATTTGTTAAATACAATAACAAATGTAGATTAGGCAAACGGAAGGCTTCTTTAGAGGTATAACAAAAAACACAAATTATTTCATTAAATTAAAACAAAAATGCATTCCTGTTTAGGGGCATAATTTTTATACCTAGTCTTGCCATAAATTCTGTGAGAACTTTTAGAATGGGTACGGCGAGAACTAATTCGCAGAAAAGTTCGTTTATTTTTGCTTTTGTTCGTTTGCATTGTCTACTCATAAATTATACCCAGTTTCGTGGCAAATCTCGCTTGTTAACAATGGAGTGGGGGAGCCAAGGAAAATCACATTGCAGTGATTGCATTACAAAAGTGTGGAAAAAGTGCAAATGAGATTTACGAATTGCTGAAAAAACTTAATATTTCGAGAATGTTTGTTAAACGCACAATCAATAGTTTTTACCAAACGTCTGAAGTGACAGATAGAAAAAGAAGTGGTCGTCCTCGCGTGGTTCATACCAGAGCAACCATGAAGGCCGTTCGAGCAAGAATTCGCAGAAATCCCTTTAGAAAGCAGAAAATCAAGTCCACGGAAATGAATGTATTGACCAGATCCATGTCAAGACTAATTATAGAGATGATCTCCACATGAAAGCCTTGCGTCGCTCAACTGAAGAAAATTAGACTCGACAACTGCAAGCAGCTTCTTCGGTGGCACCCGGTCATCGGCCATCAAAATATTCTTTTCCCAGATGAAAGAATTTTCACTGTTAAAGAAGTTTTTAACAAAAAAAACGACAAAATCTATGCTAAAACTTCTAAAGACGCAAAAAATTGTGTTGTTGTTGTGTTCAGCGTGACCACCATCCAACCTCCATAATGGTTTTGGGGAGAGTGCCTTGTAAATTCGTTACAACTCTTCAGTTCAGCGAAAGAGGGGATAAGACCGGGGCAAAAGTGTACCAGGAGGATGTCTTAGAAGACGTGGTGAAGCAGTTGAGCAGTGGAGAGCATAGGATTTTCCAGCAAGATTTCGCTCCAGCCCATAGGGCAAAAACCACCCAGCAGTGGCTAAAAAACAATATTCATAGCCGCAGAAGATTGGAGGTCTGGAAGTCCAGATTTGAATCCATTGAACTACGATTCGTGGTCAAAATTGGAAAAGATGCCCTATCGAAGGCCTCACATAAATTTGGAGAGTCTCAAACAATCTTTGGTTCGAGCAGCGATGCCAATTTTCATGGAAACCATGAGTGCTGCAATAACTGAATGGCCTAATCGGTTGAAGGTTTGTGTAAAAGCAAATGGGATCATTTCGAATGAAAATTGATTTTTTTTTCTTTAATATTTACATGATTAAGGGGGTCCTCTAGTTTCTTGGGTCGAAAATATCGAATTTTTTTTTTTTTCATAAATCACATTTACAACATGTGTTAAAAGTATGTGCTGAAGGATTTTTCGATATTCGAAGTGGCTCACAAGTTACGGCCTTGAACGGAGCAGGTATACTTAGCGCGCTCAACGTTGCGCGAACTTTGAAACGCGTTTTTCTCGAAACACTATTTTTCAAAATAGTGACCACGATATTTCAAAAACTACTGAACCGATCTTGTTCAAATATATACCTCATCTTTAATATATTATAAGCCAGCGATTGAACTAGGATTATCATGATTGCTTCGATAGTTTTTTTCCTATGAGCGAAAAAATTAAGAAAAAATAAGTAAAAAATAGAATTTAATTTTCAAAAGTGTATACAAAAATTAATTTTTGTAATTAAGAATTCATTCTAGTTCAATCGCTAGTCTTAAATATGAAGATTAAAATGTTGTTTGGTTTTTCGATTTCAGATAAGCCAAACAGCCGCAATCTTGGTCACCGTCAAGCACCTCTTTTACTTTACGTCTTCTTGTCGGCCACTATAACTTTTATTCTATTATATATTTTGTCTTCAAAAAATTTGTAAAGCTCATTTAAATGTTACTAAAGATTATGTGAACACAATGAGATTTATTATTTTGATCGTTTGCCCGTTAAAAATTATTGAAAAACCCGGAAAAAAACAGACGAGAAACTAGAGGACCCCCTTAAATAAAAATAAATTCATTAAAAAAGTATTATAATTTCATATCTATAATGGACTTAACTTGTAACAGAACTTGTGGCAGGACTAAGTACATATTTGTATGCCTGACATTTTCCATTGAAATTCTCAACATTGTCGACCTTTTTTTACTCAAGCTTGGCAATTGGCTTTCAATGATATTCCAATGCTGCATAATTATATGAAGTTTACTAAGCGCGAAGATCACTTTAGTCTTTCAAAGCAAAACAATTTTCTAACAGCACATTCCACCTTTACATATTCGCTGAAAAATTATAAGTAATTATTGTATCTAAAAATAACGTAAATATGCATGTAGCTTTTCTATTTCTTAAAGATTTTCTTGTTTTTACTTTACTTAGGAATTTCAGTTACGTTTTTTTTCGTGCACACTGTTGCATAATTCGATTTGTGCTATTTTGAGTACTGCAAATATGTATGTAACATATGTATATTATTATAATTTATTTATATTAGTATAATAATCAATTAATATATCTATCTTATCATTTTGGTGTATTGCTTACATTTGTATATGTAAATGTTTCATTTTTGTAAACTTTTTCACTTTTTCTATATCAACTTAAGCCATTTGTGTTGATGCATATGGATTTTTAACGGACACATTTTTCCATATAAATTATGCTAATTCAAAATATGTGCATAGTCAGCTCTAAGCTTTTTTTTTTTGTGTATTTTGAGTTTTAATGAAAATTAATATTGCCTTCAATTCATAATTAATAAATATATTTGAAAAATACAAAAGTTTATAATGGAGCATTTAGGTTTCTTAATAACGAGATTTTCGTATATTCGAATAGTCAGCTTAATTTCTAAATATTATCGTAATAAGCTTTAAGTCACAGAAATGAGATTTTTCGTGCTATAATATTGTGCAAAAAGCATTGCTTAGTCAGTGGTATAAACCCTAAAACTACCTTGGCTTTACCTTACTTACTAGCGACAATTCATACATACATACAATGATTTTTTATTTACTTTCTGCATAAACAAAGCAGATTTTTTAATTGCAAAAATAAAAAATAAAATTCTTCGTAAGCTCTATTAGCGTTTGCACAACTTTTTTCAATTATTCTTAGTTGCACCACAAAAATCCATTCTGTTTTGCTTTTTGTTCAGTGCTTTTTGGTTTTGCCCACAGTAAAAATGGGTAGATCCCGCAAATTCATATGCTTTTCATTCCTGGGTGGGTTTAGTAACTTTTGGCGCCTTACAGTACAGCTTTAGGTGTTTAGTGAAGATATTTCAAAAATGCGCTAAGCTTTCGATTAGAAGTAATCACGATGTCATTTGGATGATGCGGGTGGCGCAGTCGCGGAGCCGAAGAGTTCTTCATAAGAAGGTGCTGAAAAAAGTAGAGAAAGTTAGTAAAAATTAGGTTTAAAAATTAGGTTTTAAAATTGAAAAAATAATACTCCAAATATCGACTAAAAAAATAATTTATTTAGATATGCTACCAAATTCTACTATCAAAACTGAATGTTCAAGTTAAACCTCGCCTCCGCAACAACGTTTTTTTTTAAGTTATTAATGAAAACATATTAACGTAATACGCAGATCCATATACATTTGTATCGGGTGTTTTTTTAGCTGCATGAGAACTATAGATATCGATAACTATGGTTTGATAGGTGAAAAACGCAAACTGTGTTGACATTTCTGCTCAGTAAGGTTTGACAATGCCGAATGGGTTGGTGCGTGACTACCATTCGTAATTCACAGAGAGAACGTTGGTTCGAATCTCGGTGAAACACCAAATTAAGAAAAACATTTTTCTAATAGCGGTCGCCCCTCGGCAGGCAATGGCGAACCTCCGAGTGTATTTCTGCCATGAAAAAGCTCCGCATAAAAATATCTGCCGTTCGGAGTCGGAGTCGGAACAACAGCAAGACACACACCAAAAATAGGAGGAGGAGCTCGGCCAAACACCCAAAAAAGGTGTACGCGCCAATTATATATATATATACCTATATAAGGTTTGACAAGTCATGAAGCGTTTAACGTCAGAACAACGCTTCCAAATTGTGGAAATTTGCTTTGAAAAAAATTAATAAATCTTTTCCCGTAGTTCATGGAGCACTGACGGCATCATCGGTCCTTTACGATGAATGGCGAGCGCTTTCGAGCTATAGTGACTGAATCTTTGTTTCCAAAATTTATCAGCCAAACATCGACGACATTTAATTCCAAGAAGATGGCGCAACTGGCCAAACAGCGCGCTTAACAATCGATTCATTGCAATATGCAAACCACCATTGAGGCCATACGGTCAGATTTATTGGAAAAAGTATCCAAAAAAATAAATAAATCCCAACACTATTTCTGCTTTGTATTATCATTTTGAATTCTCAAGCTCCTAAAAAACACCCGCTACATACCTATATAGTGCTTCTTTCCGGAGGCATGTTTTTCAATTTAGTCAATTACTTACGCAGTTCATGTGCTCCAGGCGGTTGCAACCCATGCAAAAATGATGTTCTCGCTGCAGCTGACGTGGACGACGTGGAAGACTCTTGACGCAGCAGTGCAGTTGTCGTTGGTTCCGTCGGCGGTGAAACGCCGGCTGGCAAATGCATCAATGAATAACCAGGCGATTCCGAGAGCGGCGGATATGTTGGCACTTGTGCTGGTGGATAAGAGTTAATCATTATGGGACTACTAATCGGCTGATACATGACATAGGGCACAGTTGAGCTTCGTAGACTAGCACGCGCCGAAGGGCTATTGAATTGTGATGACGTACCTGAAGCATAGGAGGGCTCTGCAGCGCATACAGCCGGACTGAGCGTGGCCGCAGAGGAATCAGATGTAATTGAATGTACTGAACTGGATTCGCTATATTGCGATGAGTGTGACGGCGAACCGATTGATGACTCGAGTGAGGGATAAGTTGCAACAGTCAATGTTGTGGCATTATTCTCAAATGGATTGCCTGCTTCACTAGCCGTTATATTAGCTACCATACCAACACTTACGCTATTACGATTACCACAACGCGGAGGTGGGCGTGGTGGAGCACCAGAGAGATTATTAAGCACACCACCAGTACCACATGAATAAATCTTAAAGGGCAAATTAAGTGTGAGATTCTTAAAGAAGCCACGTAGCACCGCTTCGACGCGCAATTCATACGAAATATTTATAACTCCACTTAGTAACTCGTCTGACGGTTGCGCCGTATGTGGAATCATTAACTCATGCGCAAAGGAACGTTCACTTTTTTTGTGCACTGCACCAGTCTCTTTATTGGCAATCGTCAGGCACTCCATTTTCTGCACTCTTAACGGTACATGGCTATAATAAAAAATGTACTGTAGTACAGTAAAACGCAACTTTTCCACATTTGTTGTACTATTGTTTGTAACAGTAGCACAAATGCGCAATGGTTCACCGCGCACTGCTGAGTCTTCCGGCAGCAATGCCACCATTGTAATAGGACGCGTACCAAACAGGCTGATAGTCTTTGTGATTTGCTTCTCCAACGCAGTGGGATTCAAGCGATAACAAGGTGAGAGCGGCATATGTTTCAAAATCGATAGTGGTATTATGTAACGCTCGTCGAAGGTCCATGGCCTCTGGATAAGTACACGCAATTTATACTTGATGGAACCGTAGCTACCTTTGAAACTAGAGGGTAAATACAAACTCAGCGGTATACTAAATTCGAAAGCATGCTCTCCGGGGCTCAGTTCAATTCCACGCGGTTCGAAGACTGGCAGTGTATGTTCGTCGTGCGCATAAATTTCCTTGCCGGAGTAGAAGAGGCTCCGCGCAGATTCATTGTTAGAATTTTTACGTAATATTTCCATCCATTTGCATTTCCCTTTGCCGGTAATTTGGACTTTTATTGCTGAAAGCAGAAGAAAAATTAAGCAAATTAATAAAAATCTGCAGACAACCAAACATAATTACTTAAATATTATATACATATAAAATAATATGCCCAAATATTATATATTCGGAACGAGTAAATTTTGAAAGACCAAGCTCGGTGAAAAGAATAAAATTAAATTTAAATTGAATTTACTTTTTTACACAAGGGCTTATAAGGACACAACGTGCCCACCACCACCCTGGTCTCATACGCTGACGACTGCACGATAATGGCGTCGGGCAATGACATCGATGGCCTGTGCTCCAAAGTGAACAACTCTCTCACCGACCTTTCTCGCTTTTTCACTGCGAGGAACCTTCAACTTTCCCCCACTAGGTCCACGGCGACCCTTTTTACCATCTGGACAAAGGAGCTCAAACTGATCCTCAAGGTAAAAGGCGATGACACACCAATTCCGACGGTAAACAATCCCAAAATTTTGGGTGTAACCTTCGACAGTTTGTTCTCTTTCTCAGCGCACACAACCGCAATTGCCACTAAAGTCCAAAATCGCAACAAGGTCCTCAAATCGCTTGCCGGCAGCACTTGGGGCAAAGACAAAGAACTGTTACTATCGACATTTAAGGCAATTGATCGGCCAGTTCTAAACTATGCTGCGCCTGTCTGGTCGCTTGGAGCTAGTGACACGCAGTGGATAAAGCTACAGGCATGCCAAAGCTACGGACAGCGACCGGTTGCCTCCTGATGTCCCGTATTCAACACCTTCACAATAAGGCAGAAATGCTCCCTGTAATGGAGCACAACAAACTGCTCAGCAGGCAGTTCCTACTAGGAGGGCACCTTTTAAACTACGCCAACGAGATCCAGGACAAAACTGGCATAAATCTACTGGACCAGACAGTGTTTAGACATTCAATAAACGACATTCACCGGGAGACCGTCACCCCCTTCTTAAGCTCCCGTCCTGTGAATTTGGTAATCGCAGTCCAACCACCACCTATAGCAGATGAAGAGCTCCAGCTTCCCCGTGAGACACGCGTAACCTTGGCACAATTACGTTCTGGATACTATATCAGGTTAAACTCCTACTTATCCAGAATTGACCCCAACATAACAAACATATGTGCGGCATGTGAAGGTGCCCCGCACGACACTAACCACCTTTTCACATACCCTTTAAAATCCACTCATCTAACACCCCTCTCCCTCTGAACCCAACCCGACGAAACTGCATGTTTCCTGGGCCTACCTTTAGATGAACCAGACGAAGACGACCGGTGATATACCCTACACTGACGGGACTTCTATTACTGTTAAAACAACAACAACAATAACCATATTTTTACCCAGTCAATGGTACACCATGTCTTGAATATTGTTTATGAATGCGCCTTGGCTATATAATTGTTGCCTACACCCTTTTGGGCGACCGCTATTAGGAAATACTTTTTCTACCATTTTGGTGTTGCATTCATGGAGATTCGAACCAACGTATTCTAAATTTCGAATAGTAGTCACGCACGGCAGGCAATGGCAAACCTCCGAGTGTATTTCTGCCATGAAAAAGCTCCTCATAAAAATATTTGCCGTTCGGAGTCGGCTTGAAACTGTAGGTCCCTCCATTTGTGGAACAACATCAAAACGCACACCACAAATAGGAGGAGGAGCTCGGCCAAACACCTAACAGAAGTGTACGCGCCAATTATTTATTTTTTTTTTTTAGTCACGCACGAACCATTCGGCTACGGCGCCCGCTCATTCACAAATATCCCATACACTATTCAAATAGTTAGTTCAAGTGACAGTCATTTAACCGATCATATGATTGTCACTTTTGATGGGAATGTGCAATAATGTTCCGAAACAAAATTTCTATCACCTTTTAATACCAATGTGAAAAAGTTGATGAAGACATTTGTATTTAATCCTATAAATTTAATGTAAATATCTATCCCTAATAAATGAAAGTCGCATAGTTATATTTTTTTTGCTTTATTTTCTTAACATTTCATAAATAAATATCTCATAATTTTAGTAATATTCGATTTCTTGCAGTGTGGCATACGACTACTAGAGGAGAATGTTGGCTATTCGTTTTGGGCGCTATCGCGATTTCGCCTATCATTCGATAAACCGAATGCTCCACTTTTCGGATGGCCACTCAGCATTCAAGCAATCATTTTCCTGTTCCGCTGTTTCTGACATATCAGCGATCTGAAAAATTAGTTTTTAAGAATTTTAAGAATTTTTCTTGGAAATGAACAATTGTCAGGGTGTAAAATACTTACACCAATTTCTAAGGCTAAAAGTACGTTCACATATGCATTATTTACCAATCAATCCATTAATGTTTTTGTTGTTGTAGCAGTATCAAAAAATTAATCTACCCGTTCACATATGGCAGATTACCAATCAGCTGTCAATACAGTTGTGAAAGGTTTTTCTTCATAGAAATTGCTTTGGCGGCATATTTTGGAGTTTTTTGCTTGTTAAATTATTATTAACGATATGAAGAAAATACAAGGAAGAAGGAATATCTAATTTAATTGCGACATTGGCTGCTAATAATAAACAGTTGGAGGAAATCCGTAAACGACGTTTACTGAGGTTTTTAAAAAATTATGGCAGCAATACGCATTCGAAATTCGATATTACATTTTATAATAAGTAATAAGAGGCACACGTTTACGGACACACGCCTTTTTCCTGTTATATGAATGCATAGTTAATAGTACCTAACAAACATTTTATTAGAAATATGTCTACAAACCTGTTTTCTTTGCCGGCATCCATTTTATTTAGTTTTTACTTTGATGTTTTCCTTTACACGCGAAAAATAATGATCTATTACACAAAAAACACAGGGTTGTATGTCAAAAAGTATGGTTATTATCTAGTATTATTTTATCTCAGATTTTGGGGGAAACACTTTGCCTGGGAAAACTCGCTGTTTAATTACGGATTGGGAGTTAAGCACGAAAAAGTAGATCATCTACTTATATGTGAACGTATTATAAGCGTGCGCTCTTGCGCTCTTGGGATCAAAGAAATTATGTATCAATTTTGAATTCTTCTCGCATTAAAAATGCACCTGTGGCGTTATTTGTTTCACTCTTCTGCATACATTTTCAGAAACACAAGTATATATACAAAGAAAAAATATTTAAAGCATTTGCTTAATTTTCAATTAATTAATAGTAAAAAAATGTTGAATATAATAGTGTTAGTGTGTTTCGCGGGTTGGCTAATTTTTCACACTGCCGCAAAAATCCAAGTTTCAGGGAAGGTAAAATATAACAGGAAGTGATATAATTTTTGCTTTGTACAGACTTAACAACGGGCACAACAAAAATGCACTTACTAAAACTTAATTAATATTATTATTGAATTAAAAAATTCAGAACCTAAAATATTTCATTAATTTTAAGAAACCCCGAAAAAATGCTGAAGGTTAAATGGCAACACTGCAGCAGAGGCATTTTCCATTCACAATAACAAACTATTGTAACGCATCACACAATTGATGTCTGACATTTTTCTTTTCCAGCGGGTGCAGTGAAGAATTTTTTCCTGTTTATTAATTAGTGATAAAAGCTATTAAAATAATCCAATATTTTGAATGTAGTGTGTCGTAGACATAAAATTAACTTAGCATAACTTTTCAACTTATATTTCAAAAGTACATTCACGAAAAAAGTTATTCTGAAGAGCAAGTGAAAATTTGCTGACGGCTGTAAGAGCAAGTGGAAAGAGGGCGACGCAAAAAACGGATACAGCAAAATCTGGACAAACAAGGCAACACAGCTTTGAACCAGCAAGATGCGCTCATAAAACGCCGATTCTTCGGAGGCTTTATTTCTTAAGTATTTAATTTTATGTTGCAGATACCGCAGTAATGACGTTGGTAGAAAAAAATAAGGCGTACGGTAAAAAAATATAAAATAAGGCGTACGGTGAAAAAAATTTACCTTAACGCGTTTTTGTTGCTGCGCGACACTAGCGAATACGCGAGATTAGGCAATTTCCCTTTTTCGGGAAGTGAGTTTCGTTTAAAGTGAAATATTGCACATTATAATAAAAGAGTTCGGAAAAAAAATTGTTTAAACATGAATCCGAACTATATAACTCGGGCTTTGTGTTTCCATGGTCAACCCATGCAAAAGATTTGGGAGGATGAGCGCGGCGCTGGAAACATACATCAGTGCGGTGTGCCCGCCCAACCCGACTACTCCATATATCAGGAACGTCAAAAGAATTTTACGTTTCAAGACCGTGCAAAGCGACTAAAGTTGCATCAATTCTTTGCACGCAAGGCCCCCGATTTGTATGATACGGAGCTAACCAGCAACAAAGTGCCACTCGAGAAAATCCTTGAAAGTAAGTTTATATTTTAAAGTAAAAAGGAAAGAAATTTTTTAAATCAACATAAAAAACAAAGGCTATTGCGATTATGTGAAAACGGATGCGGCATATCAATTTTCACGTTTTATATTAGCTGGTTTGCATTAATTGCAGTTTTAGCTTGTTTAGCAATAAGTGCCCGAGAAGTGACTGAATGATATATTGCTAAAGAAAAGTGAATTGAATATTTTGCGTTTCTATACGTTCGTATGAAATGTATTTATTACCACCTTCTATGAGTGCTCTATCAATGTAATACAATTTTCCTTTTGCAGATGAGGAGCACGTATCTTCACTACCACCATACGAACTCTTCGTAAATAAAAATAAGGACAAACAAAAGAGTTGTCATTGTGTACTGGAAGCTATAAAACCCGGCGATATTATTTATTGCCTGGTAACAAAGCCCGCTACGAATATGGTAAAGGCCCTATGCATTGGAGAACCGATGGTGCGCTATTTAAATGATGTACCAATAAAGGTAAAAACCAGATTTGAAAAAAAAATATTTAAAGGTGCGTTAATTTGTATGGCCATTTCATAGGCTTACTTGACAAAAGCCGATTTGGATAGCAACGGCAAACCGCGTATTTTCAACAAAAATGATATAGTCCGTTGCGAAGTATTAGAAACGTCGATAGATGCTGAACGAATTTATTTGAGTTTAGATAGTATCCATGAAAAAAATAAGGGTGTTACTCTGGGAGTTGTGACACAAGCAGAATTGCCAAAATTCTACCGGTATGTATTTAGTTATAAATTTATATAGTCAGATATGAAACGCATAGAGAAGGCTGCGGTGTGTAGAAAAAAAAATTGGATCATAGTATGTTCGCTTTTTTTAAATAATTAGGGTCAATTAAATTTAAAAAATAGTAAACAAACCTCTTTAAACCTGCCATCTCTTGGCGGATATATCATGTATGAATTCCAAGTACTTATGTTATACAACAATTTCTCAACCCGACTTATCCTAAAGCCAAATCGATCAGAATAAGGTGAAGAGTTTCGAGGAATATATGCTTAATTCCAAGGAATTTCTAAATCCGAACTATGATACGCTCTATGAGATCAATGGGTTAGATGTTAAAGAAACGTTCACTTTTATGTCTTCGTTAAAATATCCCTTTCCTCGCGATGGTTACGCCAAGGAACTACGTTGCACGCAAGCGAGCAAGTGGGCATTTCGGTAAGTTCTTTGTGCCTTCAAAAAATTCTAAAAGTTTCATTTTCATTTTAGCTATCATAAATTAATGTTTCACTTTTGTACATAAAAAAAATGAAATAGCTCGGTTGCCGAAGGCATTGAGCACTTTAAGAATGGAAATCACGTAGAGGCGTTTCAATGCCTAAACAAAGCTCTCTCCATAGACCCGCGTAATGTAGAAGGTCTGGTCGCGCGTGGAGCACTTTACGCCAACAAGGGCTCATTTCTTAAAGCAGTGGATGATTTCGAAAAGGCACTTAAACTTAACGCTTACCATGTGAATGCACGTAAATATATGGGAGAGACATTAGTGGCACTTGGACGTCGTTATGAGGACGAGAACCGCATAAAGGACGCAACAAAAGCTTATCAGGATTGTTTAAACATTATT
The DNA here is from genome assembly GCA_037575425.1 of Anastrepha fraterculus. Taxonomy (NCBI): domain Eukaryota; kingdom Metazoa; phylum Arthropoda; class Insecta; order Diptera; family Tephritidae; genus Anastrepha; species Anastrepha fraterculus. The sequence goes on along the minus strand of JAYXIM010044831.1, from coordinate 107,508 downwards.
CCGAATCATGAGCAAGCGCGCTTATCGCTTGAGGCTATTCAGCAACGTACCGGTGGTCAATATTTTGAGAATCTAATGTGTACGCCAGGTAGTGGAACAAATTAATTTTTATTTTGCACAGTCGGAATTTTTGTTTATGTGCGTGTTTGATTTATTTGTTATGTGCACAAAAGGTGAAGAGGAAGTGGAAAGGGAAAAAATCTCTATACCCGATTCTTCGAGTGACGATGGCTCAACGTCCAGTGGCAGCGGTTCCGAAACTGACCATTCGGGTGAGGAAATTGATATTAACTGTTAATACTGTTTTTTTTTTTTTCTTTTTACTTTGCAGAATATTTATATTCAAACATATCTTTTTGGCTACGCTTTGAAGTAAAATAAAATGTTAAACAAAAAAAGACATATAGGTATAATTTGCTTAAACAAACTACCGGTGCACTCGTATTTCAGATAATGAGGAAAATGGCAAAGAAGGTTCACTCTCACCACTCAGCAAGCGTATGGCTTTGCATGTTGCCAGCCTACAAAAAGAGGAGGAGACAAAGAAACAACTAAACCAGCCATTTTATATGACTGCATATAATGTGCCTCCTGATCCAGTAGTAGCAACAAGGGATCTCAATGAATTCCGGGTATGTTCCTTGATATTAAGTGTTAATATATATTATATTTTTAATGTGATGTAATTATTCAGCTGGACGATGACGACACTGGTTCACGGGTGCGCAAGTTATTGCAAGAAGCCTCCAAACATAAGAAGGAAAAAAAGAAAACAAAAAAGAAAAAGAGCAAAAAATCCAAAAAAGTTGGTCGCAAGGAAAAAAATGCTGCTACAATATTAAGCAAGATAAATTTTCAAGAGGCCTACAAGTAAGTATGTTAATTTTCTAAACAAATTAATAATGAGAAATTTTGAACACAATAACCCAGAGCGATCAGCAGCATGAATATCGAAAATAAGCTTACGGAAAATTTGCAAAAATATGAAAAAACAATTGCTGAAATCAAAAAGCGACAAAATGAGTTGGTACAATCCATAGAAGCCGGCATGTCAGAACGCCAACTTTCTGAAACGCCCCCACCACGTGCCCCCTCGATGCGATTGCCCAATCAGATGACACCCAGTTATAGCGCATCCTCGATGTATTCTACCTACCCAAGTACTTCGGCGGCCGCTTTAGCGTCTTCAAAGGAAGCGCCAAAATTATCGTTCCAAATTAAGCGGCCTGTTACAGTGGACAAATTTGGTTTGTTACGCATTGCTACCCCATTAGCACAGAGAAGTCTCTCACCGCGTTCTCGTTCCCGTTCTCGTACATCCTCACGGGGACGCCGTCGACGTAGCCGTAGCCGCAGCCGACGTCGTTCACGATCACGAGATCGTCATAGTCGGCGCCGCTCTCGTTCGCGTTCAATTACGTATAGTGGACGCAGACGTGGTTCCCGAAGCAGACGGTCGTCACGCTCAAGATCACTAATCCGCCGCTCACGTTCACGTACTCCGCGCCGTACGCGTTCACGTTCGCGTCGAGGATCAACCTCACCACGTGGTTATGGTAAACGACGTGAAGCCTATCGTGGCGGTACCAGGGGACGAAGACCTTCACCACCACCACGTCGGCGTTCAATTTCACCCCTTGGCGATATAAAGCACGGCAAGCCAAAAAAGGCCACCCGTGGTGGAAGGGGAGCAGGACGAGGCGGCGTTTTTGGAAATCGTGTATGGCGTCGTGAAGATCCAAAAGATGGACAAGATTCAAATGGACGTTGGCTGCACGATAGATTTGATGAAATTAATAAACCAAGCAAAGCAGATGATGGGCCATCAATTGAAGAAATCGATGAAATCATCAATAAAGCACAAAAGGAACGCAAACAGGAAATTATACAACGCGACAAGGATATATTAAAAAAGCCAACAGGCGGCCAATTTTAAGCTTGGTATAAAATAAAAATAGTTGTACGTGTAGATAAGCTTTACAATAAAAATACATACATACATATATGTAAAACAATAGAACACGTACATATGTACATTCGTAGTTACTAATCAATTTCCATTCGTACTTTATTCTTCATAGCTTGTTGGAGAAAGTGTTGTGCATTTTGAAGAAATAAATACAATAAAGTCTGCATAAACGCAAAGTTAATAAACAAATTTCGAGCATCATTTCATTTATTTTTATAAAAACTGGAATGGCGTGGAAAGCCATAACAAACCTGGATAATACATTTTAATTAAACTGTATACCAAAGTTTCTACAAAGGTAAAACTATTTAAAATATAAATATGCAACACTAACAAAAGAAAAACACATAGAAGGTGTCCACAAGGGGAACAAAGTTGAAAACATTGAAGTGTTCTTTCCATTTCATCAGCGAAATGAGATACCTGATATTAAAATCCCACAGATCGATTAGACGTTTGGCCTTAACTAAGTCAAGTTCCTGCAAGTGGCAATGCGGTGTAGGCGTTTTCGATAAATTTCAAGTAGATAGAAATCGATAGAGGTGTGAATTTAAGCTATAATATTTTTTTGTGCCTCTGCTCTTCACAATACCTCACTCAGACCCAGTTTTTTCAATAAACCTCGGATAGTACTGAGCCTATGGCGTATGTGCCTCAGTTTTGGACGTGCCTCACCAACATGCTTACTTCTCTTATGGCAACGCATTCGAGAAGCAAGTATAAAATTTCGGCAAGAGCTGGATTTCGGATGACTGCGGTGAACCTTCTCAGTTTGTCCCGTTATGAGATGTTAAAATATCTTCTGGTTATACCTTATCATAGCCAGGAAAGGCGCAGATATTTTTGGTTTCGAAGACGGGTCCCTCTAGCCAATGCATCCGCTACCCCGCGTTCCTACAAATGTCCTTTTGCACCGGAACTCATATGAGCTGAATGCGATTATACGACCTAAAAAGTTTAATTTCTCTATACAGTCCAAAAATATTGAGGATTAAGCCAATTAGAAAACTGCATTTTTTGAGCCCAATTGTGCAAACAGAAGTTGCAAGCCCATACAAATTATTTTTTACGAAATTAATGTTAGATAAGGTGAGCCTTAGAAAAAATCAATAGAGATAACCAATGGTAGTTGGAATAATGCAAAATTCATAACTGCCTCCTGCTGATTATCAGACTATCATATTTTTTTATGTTTGGTTACTCGTAATCTATTGCGCAGAATGTTGAATTATTTATCTACTCTACCAAAACCAGTCAACTTCATACTTTGGTGCGTGAATAATAACACCCGCAATACTACATGGGTGAGCTTGAATGCCAAAGATCATAATGCGTGTTAAATTCTTCTTGTACTATTCTTGTTGTTGTAGAAGCATAAACCATTTCCAGTACATGTACACAAGGAATACTGCTGAAGCGACAATCCTTGGGCGGACGCAGATCAACATTCGTGGAAAAGATTGCTGTTCGGTTCTCACCATCGAGTAATGCACTTCCTTCCGGGAAGACATCCCTTAAGGGCGTTGTTCTGTTACTTTCTGTAAAATGCATACTTTCTCAAAAATGTCTAACTTTGCCTTTCCTAACATTGTCAAAATCACACCATTCAACCTACGGGCTAACGCAAGAAAGCACTCGTCCGACTGCTACTATTCGCCTCACTCGTTCACAATAAACAACTGCAAACTTCCATATTAGAAAAGAGAGAAACCCACGCGCCCTTTCTACCAAAGCACAATAACAATGTCAACAGAGAGCCACGAGATACGAATGTGGGCGACATATGTGTGTATGTATGTATGTATGTACATATTTACAATCAACAACAAATGCCAAACCCCTAACTAGAAGTTCTCGTTTGTCTGAATGCGCAATCAGTCAATGGCCGGCCGCTGGATGTGTAAGAAAACTAATCGACTGCTTGAGGAATAACCAAGTTTGAAAAGAGTGGAAAAAATAGTAACAAGGGCATGTAGATAAAGTAATTTTAGACGAATATAAATAATCTTTACTTTGGAAAAACAAACTATAGTTGTAATTTAATGGAACGTACCCTTTAAATGTTCTAGTGCACTAACGGGGATAATTCGCGAAAAATTGACGCGTTCATTCGTACCAATAAATAACGTGCACTTCGTTTGCTTCCGTAAATCTACATATATATGTACATATGTATGTGTATGCATATGTTTGTTTATATATATAATATTTGGTAAGATATGCCTATCAATTGCATGCGTCAGGAGATATTTCATTGTCGGTCTAATGGTAAAAGCACTCATACGCCCGTTGTGGGAGCAGGGTGACTAAACAAGAAGTGTAAATAACTGCGAAATTTATATAAGCTCAACCAAGTTGTTGTGCATCACACCACACTTGTTTGTGCATATTCGCATAGATAAGTTGTAAATAAAATATATATATGCAAATTTAATAAATACATAAAAACAAAATTACGACAATTGCTGGCAATTAATATAAATTGATGATGTGAAATGTGCAATGGCGCTTGGAAAGGCGAGGTGCACCTACATATGTATGTATGTATGCATGTATGCACTTCCCTCTTCACGGTTGTGTGGGCTATGCAAAGAAGGTAGCGATCGGTTTATAGAGTACTCGTATAACTAGTGGTTGTGATGTGATTATGTATATGAGTATATGTATATACACAAGTAGCATTGTGGCGTGGTTGGCGCTTCAATTCAGGCTCAGCTTGTTTTTATCACATCGTTTGGACTTTGAACAAAAGAACTTTTGCGCCGCTAATGGTATATACATATGTACATACATAGGGCACGTATGAGGATACAAGTAGGTACGTGAGTTGACTTATTCATTTCAAGCCCTCCAGCATAGGAGAGTAATTCGCGAGCTTCGAACAGTTGGACGCGCGCACGTCTAATAATAATTTAACAAATATTTACTGATTAACATCTTTCTGCTTATGGCTACAGATATTTACACTTCACATACGTATGTATGCACATATATATTATATTTACATTGAATGTAAACAAAATTATTATTTTTATCACCAAATAATAGTCCTATGCACCGGTTTCATGATAATCTAAAAATGGAATGTGATAAGAGTGTCAGAACTTGACAAGTAAACAATAAAACGTACAGTGACACGAAATGTTAAAGTTAGTGCTTAGAAACTATTTAGCGAACAGTAGCGGTATACAACTGTAGCACTCTAACTTTAAAGAAAACAAATTAAGAAAGAGTTGTAAGCGGCGAACTACTTTTATTATTATTAAAATGTGAAATGAATATGCTGCTGAGGAAATAGTATACATAAGCACAATTACGCATAAATTTGTTAGTCCAATATTTTTTTTTTTTTTGGTTAACAACTTTGTGACTTACCTTTTTAATAAGTTTATTTGAAATATATATATTTAGTTTGAAATAGAAATTCAATTAAAAAAATGTGCGGGGGCCGAGGAGAGCGAAATAAATGTTCCCGTTGCAACAATTTTGTTTAGTGTTTATTTGTTTGATCTACAAGTAGTTATAATTAAGGGGCCATCCGAATGGGTTTGCGTTGACTATCCGGATTCGAGACTCGCTGTGGGCATGGAACATTATATGATAGAAGAAGTTTTCTCAGCGGTCGACCCTCAGCAGGAAATGGCAAATCTCTGAGTGTATTTCTGCCCTGAAAAAGCTCTCAATAAAACCGTTTGACGTTCGGAGGCGGCATAAAACTGTATGTCTTGAGCCACCTTCCAGGCGAGTCAAGAGACATCTCTTCAACAAGAAGTTTTCTCTAACAGCGGTCGACCCTCAATGGGAAATGGCAAATATCTGAGTGTATTTCTGCCCTGAAAAAGCGCTCAATAAAACCGTTTGACGTTCGGAGACGGCATAAAACTGTATGTTCTAAGCCATCTCCCAGGCGAGTCATCTCTCAACTACACCGACGAGATTCACGAGCAAACAAAACTGCAACTACTGGACCGGATAGTATATAGACAGATACTAAACGACATTCATCGGGAGACTCCCACCACCATCCTAAACTTTCGACCTCCGAATGCTGTTATCGGAGTCCAACCCCCATCTATTGCAGATGAAAAGCTTCAGCTGCCTTGCGAAACCCGCATAACTCTGACTTAAATACGTTCTGTATATTCTCTTACTTATCTAGAATCAACCCCGACATACTCAATATATGTCTGGCATGTGAAGGTACACTGCACGTGACTAACCACCCTTTCAAATTCACTCACCTAACACCCCTTTTCCTCTCGACGCAACCTGTCGAAACAGCACGTTTCCTGCGCTTACCGTTAGATGAGTTAGACGATGATGATTGGTTACTACAGCGCACTGGCAGGGTATAGTGAAGTGTTACAGCAATAACAATTGTAGGCCCTTCCATTTGTGGAACAACATACCGTAATATTTTTGTTGCTTTTATGACAACATAAGCCATTTTGATTTTACTAAAGTGGCTGTGCCCAACCGGGTATGAATTCGGTGAACACCCAACCGAAAATTTATTCCAAGTTAAAAATGGGTGATATTATTAAGAGGCGAATCAAGAGAAATTAATAATTGACAATAAAACAGAAATCGACAAGTTAACACATTCAAATAATTTTCTTCTCGGTTGCTCATTGGTCACTGGCCGACTTTTGCCTCTCCGACATCAAATATGTGTGAGAGAAAGAGCGCTTAATGAGTAAACCAGTGCCGATCACTGGACTACAATATTAAGAACTTGAAGGCAAATTGAGCATCTAAGGTGGCGCCATTAAAAATCAGTTACTTTATTTTTCGCGATTTTGACAAGTCTGACGTCAGCTCCCTTCGCAATACAAAGCAAACAAAAGTAGGAGAAATTACATGTTTGTGAAAATTTAGTGAATGTAATTGGTAATATTCTGATTTGTGAGATTTAAACTAATCAAACTTATGAAAACGATGTGCCGTGTGTTAAATTGTGGAAGCACAAATTAAGCTGTATACAACTTAGAATTTTCTTAATGTATGTACATATGTATATTTAAGAATACACACAGAAAACTTAATATTGTTCCGGTGAATATTTTCGAAATTACACGCAAGTTTGAAAAGGTGTTTCAGAGTGTTTGAGAGTACAAGACCGAAGCGGCAGCGTTTACCTGGAATGCTGTCCCTTTTATGCACCTGACTATTGTAAATGTTCCCATCTAATGTATTTAGATGCGTAAAGCAACAGTGTGATATTGTTTTTTTTATACCTGAAAGGTAAATTTTTATTTTTCTCTCCCCAAACTGAAAAATATTTAAGAGTGGTAGTCAGTATAGACAGCTAAGCCAAGCATTCAACTTGTGAGTTCGTTCATATTTTTTTCTGAAATTTTTTCGTGAAAATTAAGTATTCTAGAGAAATGAGAAAATCTCTTAACATACGTAAGTCGAGAACAAAAACGCGCAAAAATGTTTTGAATCCAAAAACAGCTGAAAGGGATGAACGTATTTTCAGTGCCTCGGCGAAAAAATAATTAATATAAAGTATCTAAATGCAGTTTGTTTGCGCTTTTATACGGAAGACACCGTGACAAGAAAGTATGTGTGTGTGCGTATAATTCCTTGTGTTTAGTTGTTTCCATTGCTTTCGCCTACTCTTCTTCTTCACACACAAGTAATTCCCCTTCCTTTTGCTTGTTTATTGATGGGCTCTTACGACACGGTGAATTCGGAAGGCGCAATCGTGTATTCTATCATCTGATTGAATATACACATATCGCACCCTAAATACAAAAGGGTCACAACTCAAAATTTTCCACACTCGAGCTTGACTTGTTTACAGTAGCACAGAAAACAAACTATGTGACATATCACGCTGAAATTTGCCATGTAAGCTTATAACAGTCCTACCAAAAAACAAAAAATTTATTTTTGCCATATGTCATCCGCGGACCGTTTTATTGATAACGTCTAGTTCATATTTGAGCAGAAGGTATATTCCCGTTTGACCAAAAAAACTAATCAGCAACTTATCTTAGTGATTATCAATTTTTCGTCATATATTAGCAAGGCTAAGATTACTTAAAATAAAATAATTACCGACAAATTTCCCAACTTTAAATTTCGTCATATATGATAGGTACTTATAAAGATAGAATCCGCTGTTAATAGCTATTTGAAGTTCAAAAATATCTACTTTTAACAGGGTATCCATTGGAAATGTACTATGAACTAATGGAATGCCCACGGCTATTCCAGCAACTCTTTCATCTCCGCTGTCTTTCGAACTATGAATATGCCTCGACAATTGGTACTACGTTACCGGAATGACCCATTTTTATATACTCCCAAGGACAGTCAATTCAGGAAAAATGTGGTTTAAGCAGTTACAACAATTGCAACAACTGCAATGAATATCTTTTGTAAGGCAATTGTCTATTCCACCTGCGAGGAGGTGAAAAGATCTTAGTGCTGTCAGCTGTTTATTGTTTATTTCTTTTTTCAAGTTTATAAAATAATACGAAGATATATTAAATTCATTAAGCCAATCAATAAGTAAAATAAAGAGAACAGTTCCTTTCACATTGAAAAAACTTCGCAGTTTATATAGAGGAAGCCTGCTATAAAAATTACCTGTTTTTTAAGATGTGTACAGAAGGGGATTAAAAAAAATTCCATACAAAAATTAAAAAAAGGGTTGGCAACTGTTTATTTTATTTCAAAAACTACTATGTCAACCTCCACAGACGCGTTTTTGTAGATTTCTTTTTGTCTTTTTTCCAGCTTCGTATAATTCAAAAATTAACGAAGTTAGATAACAAACGCGTCCACCTCTTACTGGAAAGTAATTTTCATTTGCGTCTATCCAACAAACTACACAACAAAAATTGTGATATCTGAGCCCTGAGAGGACCCTGTATGGTAAGTTTTCAAACCAGAGGCGGCGGATAAATATAAATTTGAAAAAAAGCTATGTTTTTTTGGTATGCTTATATGGAGTTGCCACTTTCAAAAATTTTTTTGTATGCTAACAATGATGATGAATATGCGCCGGGTATATAAATTTCGACAACTTCCGAATATAGACACACTAGTTATGAGCGACCAAAAGCTTTATGGTTTAGGCTTATTGCACAGTGTGAACATATCCTCTATACTGGCATATAATCGCTTCATAATTCCTCTAAATGAAAGATATTATAATTAAACAAATTGTAAAGAAGTGCATATGGCCATTTTATACTACGTTTACATTAGTCATTTTATGATCAAACAATTATACTCATTTTGTTTACAGGTTATGGAATAAATATCTAGGTAGAAAAATATAAGTCCATGAGACTGTGAATACAGGAGAAACCAGAAAATGTACTATTTTTTCTTAGTGCTCTGTATTTGTCTCACATTTTATGCGATATTTTAAAGTGTACGGTGCAGTCCTTTACTGATCAAAACATAAGCAGTTATCGATAACAACTGGCATTCCTATTGAGTATATGATTTTTGTTGTTTTTTTTTTATTTGCTAAAAAACCCATTGATTTTTTTTTTTGTGTTTAAGTTGCTAAAAAACCCATTAATTTTTTTATTTTTTTGCTGACGGTCCACTTTCTTCTTTGGTCTTAATAGAGTACAAAACTGTAGTATAGGAATTCTGACTAAAAAGATTGAAATTTTTATGAAACTTTGTTGATTTTTTTCTAGCATTGTATTTAAGGAGCTATACTTAAGAAAAGACCTATACAAAAAAAAAAAAAAAAATCAACATTAAACAAACGAAAGAAAAAAATATTCAAAATTGGTAAAAATGTTGAGGTACCATTATTTGTTTATAGATTTATTAAAATAAATAAAAAAAAGATTAAGTCTAATGAAGAAAATGTGATTTATGTATATTTTTAAGTTTTGGAAGAAATATATACATTTTTTTATTACGTAAATATAAATATAGTATTAGGTGCGCAACTAAGTTGTCAATAGATGCCGCCAGCAGTGTGTACTAGTCGATTCTAACATAACCTCAACGTCATAAACCAAGCTTAGACATATGGTAAACAAACTGCTTCGAAACATTAGTGATTTTGTTTTTGTATCATAGACTTTTGGTTTTGTGAAAATGTCTGATTTTGTGCCGAATTATCGTCATTTGCGGGAAGTGTTGATTTTCCTCTTTCATTCGAAAAAAAATGGCGGCTGAAGCGCATCGAGAGCTACAAAAAGTTTATGGAGATGCTGCTTTAGCGAGATTGGTTCCGTCGCTTCTAGAAGAGCTTGCTTCAGTATTAGGAGTTGGCCCGCCAATCCATTTCCAAGCGATTGCATGCTTGCGGAATGATTCCTTATAAGTTAAAACCAAGAGATGTTGAACGTGGTTTTTTCGCCTGTGAACAACTGCTCCAGCGCCAGACGGGTGATGAAAAATGGATTTATTACAGCAGTCCAAAGAAAAGAAAGTCATGGGAACTGCTTGGTTATGCTTCTACGTCGTCGCCTCGGCCGAATATTTACGCTGCGAAATGCTATGTATTTGGTAGGAAAAAGTTGGTGTTATTTATTATGAACTGTTAAAACCCAGCGAAACCATCACTGGGGATCGGTATTGACTTCAATTGATGCGATTGATCCGAGCACGGCATGAAAAAGTGATTCTACAGCATGACAACGCTCGGCCTCACGTTGCCAAACCCGTTAAAACCTACCTGGAAACACTGAAATGGGTCATTCTACCCCACCCGCCATATTCTTCAGATATTGCGCCGTCCGATTATCACCTGTTCCGATTGATGGCACATGGTCTAGCTGACCAGCAGTTCGATTCATAAGAAGACATCAAAAAATGGCTTGATGTGTGGATAGCCTCAAAAGATGAACAGTTTTACCGCGAGGGTATACGAGATCTACCAGAAAGATGGGAAAAAGTAGTAGCCAACGATGGCCAATACTTTCAATGATCCACTTGTAACCATTTTTTCAGAACAAAGTTGTATTTCCATAAAAAAAAACAGCGAGAAACAGATGCGCACTTAATGTATTATTTTAAAAATTTTCCTGCATTTTCGATTCATATTTATGGCCACTTTAATTGTTATTAAGCGTTAATTATTGTACATTTAATGGGCGGTGGAAATAGTCGTGATTTTAAGTGCACATAAAATTAATTGAAAGACATAATAACGCCAAATTCTATTCCAAGATTTTATTAATATCCGAATAAGCACGCGAAAATTAAAAATTTATTATTTTTAAATTGCTTAACTTCTTAACACAACTATGCAAAAAGCTCTAATATATGGCGATATGGCAGAGATGTATTCATGCCAAACACCTTGCTCTAGATTTTTTTGATATGAACTGCTTTTATAAATCCGCCCAACTGGCTAAAAGCAAGCTTGGTGGTTTGAGGCACAATAGGAAGAATAGCAATTAGCTGTTAAGAAATTTCGCATACACAGCTCTGCCATTAAACGAAAGTAAGCAAATTTGCATTCAATAGTTGTAAACATTAAATTTAAATGGTTTAGCAAAAAAGCGCAATTGTCAGTTTATAGGAATTCCCCCTACTGTAAACGAAGAATAAAGCCGCCTGATAAAATTTATGTACATATGTAGCTATATACATACTTCGCGTGTTATCTTTTAAACATCAAGCGTTCATCTATGAATAACGTGATTAAAAGTATTTCTTTACGAAAACAACCTTTGGCTGGCTTTGTTTCATCTACTCCGATATGCAAAATCAATGACAGAAACAAATAACATTTTGTTGAACTAAATGCTTACATATAATAATAACAAGCTTTCAGTAAAAAGAGTTATTTGAGCCGCAATACATATATCGGGTGTTTTTTTTTTTAGTTTGAGAACTTAAAATGATAATACAAAACAGAAATATTGTTGTAATGCATTTTTTTGTTATAATCTGGTAGATAACTTCGACCGCCGTAGCCGAATGGATTGGTACGTGACTACCATACGGGAGTTCGTAGCATCTCCGTGCATTAAACTCGAAAATATAGTCCAAAACTCTTACGAAGGGTGGCGCATTTATTATCGAGGCATTTATTTTTTGAATATCATTTCCAGCTCGTCATTCACTGTAACGGCAGCTCCTTCCTCATTTCGAAAAAAATAAAAACCAAACTATGAACTTCGCAACACATTTATTTATTTTTTTTTTTTTTTTTTTTTTTTTCAAATTAAATTTCCACAATTTGGAAGCATTTTTCTGACATTAAACGATTCATGATGACTTGTCAAGCCTCACTGAACAGAAATGTCAACACAGTTTGTCTTTCTTAGCTGTCAAGCCATAGTTCTCATGCAGCTAAAGAAAAACATCCTACATTAAGTGAAGTTAAATGTTTTCAAAGGTATTTACCCTTTTCGATTTAGTTAAATTTTGTTTGCTTTTTTTTTTTGTTTTGATTTATCTTCAATTTCTGAATAATGGAGAAAGCGCTCACGTGCCGGTTCGACTTCACAACTTCTATGGTTTTTGGTAAGGATGATAGAATTCAAGGGTGCGTCTTCCGAGTCCGCTGTGCCGTCAGAGCTCATGAATAAACGAACAAAAAAAGAAAGGGTAATTACTTGTTTGTGAAGAGGAAAAGTAGGCGAAAGAAATAGAAACTACCAAACACAAGAAATTATACACACACATTCTTGCAACGGCAGCTTCCGCATAAAAACGCAAAAGAAATGCATTTGGAGGCTTCAAATTTATTAATTTGTGCTTTCACAATTTAACACGCTGCACTTCGTTTTCATTAGTTTGCTTAGTTTAAATTGCACAAATCACAATATTACAAAGCCATTCACTGAATTTTCACAAACATGTAATTGCTCCTCCTTTTCTTTGATTTTGTTCGTTTGTTTTGTATTGGACAGACTTGTCAAACTCGCGAAAAATAAAGTAACTGCTTTGGGAAGACGCCACCTTCAGTACTCAATTCGCTCTGAATACAATGCATACCTTGTTGTTGTTGTTGTAGTTGTTGTAGCAGTTTATCAATCAATGTATACGTCAAGAGGTATCGCTCACTAAAACATTTAGCGGAAAAGGGCTCAGAACTTTTTACTTCACCTAATGCAGGCCTCAGACGGAAAACATATCGAAACAATCGGTTGAAATTTCAACAGATTTAAACGTTTGTGGCGAGTTTGGCAAACCGATCGAAAATTTACAAAAAAAATTGTAAATGCAATCGTTTGCGTGTGTGACGAAGTGGAGGAGCTTTCTCATTTATTTTGAAAATTTGACAACAACAAATAGCAATATTAAGCAAAATATCTATTGAGGAACTTAAAGATTTGTTCAAAAGCCAGCCATCATTGTGGGAAAATAAGAGTGATCAATATAAAGACAGAATTATAAAATTAAAATCGTGACAAATTTTATTCGTAAAATATAAAAAAGTAGACAAAAACACTAATATAGAAAAGTAAGTGTGAAAAAAATTCTTTCTCCCCATCCTCTTTTCAAGCACAAATAAATACCATACATGACAATCATTCTCCCCCCTTTTCACTCAGCAACGAACAGCGTGAAACCTAAATCGTCAACAAATCGTTTTGTTTTCCGTCTATGGCCAGCATAATATTTTCTCAACATACAACTAAACCCCCCGCCTTCCCAATTCTACTCAAACAGCACGCGTTGCAACAACCATACTCTCTACACGTGTGTACGTATGTACGTATGAACATTTGTCCATATGAACATAAATACAGTCGCTGTAAAAATAATAGTAGTATAGCTAGAAGAACTGAAGCAGCAAACACTTTAGAATTTTGATTTATAATTATTTCAACGAGTTAACCCGCTAATGCACAAAGTTGCCTCAAGGTATTTATATTTAAGATACACTTTTCTTAACAACACTGAGTGTTTTCTTACCGATTAGTATTAATAACCCGTCAGTGCATTACTACCAACAAAATTAGGTAATCTGAGTTAATTACCATACGAAGATGTTGCGACTAGAGTGTCGCAAATTCTCAAAAATCATTTAAATGAGTTATACTTTTTTTTTTGAAACTCAAAAATCATATTTCTATATTTCTAATAGTCGTTTGGAGTGCATAATTCTATCGTGACTTCATTCGAAGTATTTTTTTGATATTTCAACAAAAGTTTGTGGAACAAACTATGGATTATTAAAAAATTTAAATAAAAATATAAATATAAATAAAACGAGGATCAGCCCACAGAGTGCCAAAGATGAAACAGACATCTCAAAAATCCAACTTCAGGTCTATTATGGACTCTCAATTCGCCGCGGTTTAGTTTAACTAAATTTAAAAGAAATGTATGAAAACCATTCTGAACATTATTTTAAAAACTTGTATGTCTTTTTTGCTATCCAAAAAGTATAATACTTAAATTAAATACTTAACCCGTAGACGGACTGCGGGCTCAATTAGTGTAGGGAAAATTTTCATAAGGAAAAAATACGCGACTAAAACAAAAAACTTATCAATTTCAAAATTTATATGCATTGTAAATCATTATCAACATGGCCGCCCCTATTCCTGATACGTTAATTTGATGGTTTCCTGATACAAATCGATGATGGAATACCTCATTTTATTTTTATAATATAGCGTTTTTCAATAGGTGCGCTTCAACTTTTTTCCGATAGGGAGGCCGAACGACGCAATATTTTTTATTTTTCGCTTGTCATTTGTAAACTTCATTAGTATACATTTCATCATGGAACGCTACACACTTGAGCAACGCTTGCAAATCGTGCAAATTTTTTATGAAAATAATCGTTCTGTTGCTCTTCTTCAGTGTGTTAATCTTCAGTGATGAAGCTCACTTTTGGCTCAATGGCTTTGTCAACAAGCAAAATATGCGTTACTGGGCAGAAAGCAATCCACACGTGATTCATGAGGCACCGTTGCATCCCGAAAAAATCAATGTTTGGTGCGGTTTACATGCCGGCGGCGTAATTGGCCCATATATTTTCGTTGACGAGAACGATCGCCACGTTACTGTGAATGGAAATCGATACCGCGACATGTGGTTTCAACAGGACGGGGCCACAAGCCACACAGCATACGCTACTATTGATTTGTTGAAGAGTAAGTTCGATGAGCGCATTATTTCCAGAAATGGACCGGTCGAATGGCCGCCGCGCTCGTGTGATTTGACGCCTCTAGACTATTTTCTTTGGCGTGATGTGAAGTTATTGGTCTACAGTAGCAAGCCGGAGACGATTTGTGAGCTCAGAGCCAATATTGAACGCGAAATTGCTGGAATTTCGGCCGATTTATGCAAAACAGTGGTCGAAAATTGGGTTCAACCATTGGACTTCGTAAAACGTGCACGCGGTGGTCATGCAAAAGAAATCGAATTTCATACTTAAATGTATATGTTCAAACTCGATAATAAAAAAAAATTAGTTAAAAAAGTCAAACCGTTTGTGTTTTATTAAAAAAAAAGTTGAAGCGCTCTTACTGAAAAACGCTTTATTATACCTTTTTGAATAGCTAAAAAGAAAAATAATTATAATTAAGAAAAATATAATAATTATAATTGAAATAATTTGCAGAATAATTTGCATACAAAATTTATTATTTTTTTAATGATGTGAAGTAGGCAGCACTTAGTGAAAAATCATTAATTCAAAACTTCATCAAGGAGCCATTTTTAACTGTCAGAGTCTGATTCAAATTTTACTGATGATTTTATTACTTTTTTTTATATATTAATTTTTATATGTGTTTTATTAAAAATCGAGTACATCGAAAGCGGTTAAGTTTGGGACAACTAAATTAATCAGAGATAACCTAAATAATATAGTCATTAAGAGCGACTAGAACGACTTTCCCGGTAAGCTGATATATACCATATTCTAACCTTCATCCCATAGCAATAGACTGTCTGCTTTTCTCTAAATTAATTGCGTCGACATATGTTGGTTTAACCAGGACCCAAGCGCTACTCAACGGACATATTTTCGGAAATACAAATAGTATTTCTTCTCATGTACTTAATAACCAATATGAACCAAATCGGATAGCAAATGCGAATTATTTGAATGCTTATAGCTAAACTGAACTATTTTTTTATTCGCAACTGTACGTATATAATATTCATATATATTTTTGCCACTCGTTTATCTGTTAACACCAAGTTTTGTATTTTTGCTACTTTCAGTTGTTCTCGGCGCGCCAGTGAATGTAGAGTGAATTGGGGATAGTCAAGCAGAAAGCACACATCACGCACTACTAAAGCAGCAAAAGCCGAAACGTCAAGATTCAAGCCATATCAATAAGATGCTCTCTAAAGTCTTCCGTATGGTGATGCTGGGCGCACCAGCCTCTGGCAAAGGCACAATCTCCAAGCGTATTGTCCAGAAATTTGGATTTGTGCACATTTCACCAGGTGATATGTTACGGTTGAATGTACTGCACGGCACCGATTTGGGCAAGAAGGCGAAAAAGTATATGGATGAGGGC
Organism: Anastrepha fraterculus; assembly: GCA_037575425.1. Classification (NCBI taxonomy): domain Eukaryota; kingdom Metazoa; phylum Arthropoda; class Insecta; order Diptera; family Tephritidae; genus Anastrepha; species Anastrepha fraterculus. The sequence goes on along the minus strand of JAYXIM010044831.1, from coordinate 91,107 downwards.
AAACTAGTGCCAGATGACATAGTGATGAAATGTGTGCTGAGTCGCATAACTGAGGTTGGCAACAAATCATGGTTGTTGGATGGATTTCCACGCACACTTGCACAAGCTGAACGACTGAAAGCCAGTGAACCAATACAGGCGGTAATTAATTTAGAAGTGCCGCACGATGTGATCATAGAACGGGTGAAAGGACGTTGGGTGCACTTGCCATCAGGACGGGTGTACAATGTGGGTTTCAATGACCCGAAAGTGCCGGGTAAAGATGATGTGACGGGTGAAGATTTGGTGCAACGCGAGGACGATAAGCCAGAAGTGGTCGCACAGCGCTTGCAAGTTTACGAGGAGATGTTGCGACCTGTGATGAATTACTACCAGGAACAGGATTTAATCACCAATTTCAAGGGTCGCACCACATCTGAAATATGGCCGCAGGTGGAAAAATTTTTGGCGGAGAAAACGAGATCAGCTGTGGCGGCGAATAGCCTATAAGGTGGTAGGAATACACCATATTGATGTTACATACATATGTACATATGTATGTGTGTTGTTGTGTGACTGCACAAAGACATTTTACTTAAAACATCTTGGAACTAAGAACAATAATTGTAACATTTACTTAAAAAATATGTATTTGTTTTTGTTGTTTTGCCATTTAGGCAACGATTAATATCGAAATATTTTGCTTTAGCATAAATAGGCAAAATATAATTTTTAATTATGTAGAAACTTATTTGTACGGGTTTTTTGTGTATTGTGAGCCGAAATAAATGGCATTTTTTTTAAGAAATGCAAGAATAGCTGAAGAAATATATACTTGAAAGTAAGTATATTTAAATAAAAATTAAATGAAATAAACCAAACAATTTAACTCTTTTGTCAACTCAAAGTGGTACCGCTTATTTTTTTCTTTTTTACGCTGGCAGTTATTGAAGCCAATTACTATTCTTTATATTCAGCGACAAAAAAAGAAAAAATGATAAGTAAAAAAAGCAACTAGATTTCAGTTAAGCACTGATAAGGCTTCAACTATTTAACATCAGCCAATCACGTCCGCCACCAACTTAGTATTCTTTTTGCCCATATGCTAAGTTAATGTCTTGTAAAGCCGAGTAATGTTCATATCTCTATCAGGTGGCATTTAGAAAGTGAAAAGTCTACGGGTGTATGTATACTCGCACACCATATGAAGTAGCACGAATGATACTAAGCGTAATCAAGATAAAATAAATTATTAAAAATAATGTGGATTATTTGATAAGCTAAGCGTAATCAGTGCAGGTTAGATTTGTTAGTGATGATTGCATTTCTAAGTGGAATTAACCATAGTTATAATAAATGTAGATCCGCACATACCCCATTTGATTTAAAGTAAGTACTGCAGTAAGTTCGTTTGCCTGCTACTGATTAACATTAATTGAATGGGGGTTGATTCATTTAACACAATAAACAAATATTTACTATAAATACGAGAATTGGCTATTAAATGAAGAGGCGGGCACTGCTGTAGAAGAAAAAACTCGTTGGACCGCGATCGCCTGCTCTTTCGAAGGTTGTTGTTGTTGTTGTAACAGTATATACATACCCCATACAGGGACGGGGAATGCTGCTGGAGTGACAGTCCTTGGCCGCACATAAATCCGGGTCATTCCGGTAACGTAGAACCGACTGTCGGGAGATGCACTTTCAAAGGTAGTTCCTCTCGCTTCCGCAAACAAATCAATATGACCTTAGCTTTCATAGGTATTAGAATTGACTCAAGAATAATGTAATCAAGATTGCGCCCATCAGAGCGTGTGTGACGTCACATTGGCGCAGTTGTGCAGTGTTGTCAACTTTTCGCAATAAATTTAGTGCTTTTTCATACCCAAAATGCGAACATTTTTGAGTTTGGTGTTTGTTTCTTTTAAAGCTACCTAAACTGTAAGTAAAAAAAAATTTACAATTAAAAAAAGGCCACTCTTGCCTTAACAGCTTATGCCAAGAAAACTTCATTGAACTATTGAAAGTTTTTAGATTCTCATAAAATTTAATGTTTTGAAAGTGCAAATCAAATTGCTCCTTTTGAGGTTATGCAAGAATATTGGATATTCTTCTCTCAACTCTTCTCAACATTTAAAACCTTTTCATAAATTTTAAAAAGCCTTTGAATTTGCTGAATACGAATAAAAGCCATAGAGATGTGTTCATAGTAAAAAAAAAAATTTTAAATAATACTGAAGAAACCATAACGATTTTTTTGGAAATATTCCCACGGTAGTCGGTTGTACATTACCGGAATGACTCGGATTTATAACCGGTTCCAGCAGCATTCCCCGTATGTGTATGGGGAATGCATATGCTGCTACAACAACAACAACCGTTTTGAAAAAGAAGTACCTTATCTTGTTACATAACCTCAAATATAGCAAAAGTGTTTTTCGATCTTTTTTAACGAAATTCTCTTAACATAAGTTTTAAATGCAGGGATGGATTTTTAAAACTCTGTTGTACTCTGTCTAAGTAGAGTCCAGTGTACAGAACCATAACACATTTATTTAAAAAAAGCGCACAAGTAAAGACAATTTGAGACGCAAACAAAGTTCTTTAAATAATTCAATAACAAATTAGTATTTTCTTTTGTTTAAATGGGCATTTTATGTCTTTTTTTATACTCAAAACTGAAAAAACACCGCAGTTGTGAGAGATTTGACTGCTCGAAGGAGAAGAGCAAATACGAAAAAAATGTTAAAAAAATATCACACACAAATGACACACAATAAGCGCAATCGCCGACAAAGTGGCTAGATGATAAAAAAAGTAAACCTAAATAGAGATGAATTTATATTTTACATAATTATAAACATCACAATTTAATTGAAAGAGGTTAAAAAAATTTCAGGAAGAAAGAACTAAAACTCCGTGGGTAGAGAAGAAAACACAATTTTCTAGAGAATAAAGATTCTATTTAGTTACAGAGACGGTAATCTGGCCACACTGATCCCCAATTGCACTAGGGTGACGTCACGAAAATCAGCTGATATTGTCAAATTTGCTGAGAGCTAATTAATGCTACCACAATAGGCGCCACCTCATTATTCTCACTACCGTGGAGTTGACTTATTTTTTTCAGTAGAAAAACTAAACCGTATGAATAAAATTATGACGTTTGAATAACAAAAAACTTGTATTGACGTATTGGATGGCATTGAAAATTATGTAAAACTCATTTGAAAGGATAAAAATATTAATGAAGTAAAAATTTCTGAATGTTTTCTGCTAGATATCTTTCACGCTCATGCGTGAAGTCCGTATTGTTGTACGGAAGCGAAACATGACTGGTCTCTAACACCATCATACAGAGGCTACAATCCTTCATCAACAAATACCTCCGCATCATCTGCAGAATATTCTGGCCAAACACCATCAGTAGCGATGCACTGTAGAGATTAACGAACGGGGAAACCATCCTTAGGCAAATCAAACGCAGAAAGTGGCGATGGATAGGTCACACATTGAGAAAATCACCAGATAGCATCACGAAAACGGCACTGGACTGGAACCCGCAAGGGGGCAGAGGTCGCGGTCGACCTAAAAACAGAAATGCAGATGCCGACATCTCATGGGACGGTGCAAAAACAACAGCACAGAACTGTGTACGATGGAAGAGTCTTGTCGAGGCCCTATGCTCCCAAGAAGAGTGAACAAGGAAAACAAAAAAAAATATTTAACGATGACACATATCACAAAAAATATATAAGAGTTTTGTGTTTGATGAGCCCAAATTTTGTTTTGAAGCGTTCCAAACTGGGGGGCACTTCGATGCATTTTTCAGTATCACTACGGCTGATATATATATACATATATATAAATACATAATTTACGCACTCCTGACCTACACCACGACCAATACATTTACTTAAAAATAGGCAAAAAATGTATGCTATTTATGCACCCAAGACAACAGGAAAGCGGTGTTTCAAATGATTCCGTTTTGGAATGCCCATTGTCGAGAATGATCATGTGCCCATTTACACAGGAAAACATTTTGTTCGGTGGAGAAGAACGGCCGCGGAAGACTGAAGGAAATTTGTCTCCCGTACTGGCGACACGCTTTGCGCTTCTTATTCGTTTTTCCAATCTTCAAGCAATTTTTGCTTCATTCGTTTTCTTCTTTTGTGGGAGAAAGTTCTGACTACTGTGTTGGTTTTCAATTAAACAAATCAACGATGAGAAACATCAGAACGCTGTTTGATAAATGCAGGATTATATTTTTCCTAGTAAAAAAGGTATAATTTAAAAAACTTATGGAGCATGCTTACTTTGAATTCTAATTTTTTCCCCCATTTCTAGATGCTCAAGTTAATTTTAAGTTAATTATTCATATATGAAATATTTTTAATTTAATTTTCTTTTTATTCAAGTACAAAAATGTAAATAAAAAAACAAAAAAATTTATTTTACCGGTTAGTTATTTAAGAACCTGTTGCGGGCGTTCACCGCTTTACATGTTAGCAGGTTGTAGAATATATCCGAAGCAGAAGATACAAAAGTAGTAAACGCTAAAATGTTGCCGAAAACAATTTTGCCCGTGTGACCGCGAATAGAACATGAAAAGAGAATTTCCAGTGTTTCCCTTCCAGATGTTTTCGTGTGTAAATCGGCACTTATTCCATATTTGGCACCATTTAAATGAGGATTATTATAATTACTCTTGCCCGTATCTCTATCACTATACGTACATTTATCTTTATGCTATTTTTGTTATCCATATCCTTATCTTCATTCTATCTTTATCTTAATTCTTTTCCTTACCTACATATTCGCCTTTACCTTTGTCCTTGTATTATCTTCAACTTTGTCTTTATGTTTACGAATCTTTATTTTTATCTTTGCTTTTGTTCCTTTCTGCATCTACATACTCAATTTTACCTTCTTTTACTTAATCTTATTTTTAAACCGCTGCTTTATACGTTTCTCCAATTCAGTATCAATATTAAAGCATACATTTAGGAGGCATATACACCATACATGTTTTGGCATTTGTATTGAAAGTTAATTTTTGAGTTGATTTTTTCGCTTGATTTTGAACGAAATATATGATAAACTTGATATGATAAATTGTCTGCCCTTCAGCATTAAATACCTTTCTACATAACGGGTGTTTTTCTAAATGCTTGAGAACATGATAATACAAAACAAAAATAGTGGCTTGAATATTGCAATAAAACGATTGTAAGCGCGCTATATGGCAAGTTGGGCAGTCTTGTTGGAACCATGTCGATGTTTAGCTGAAATTTGGAAACTAAAATGCAGTCAGCATGGCTCGATAGCGCTCGCCATTCACCGTAACGACGGTTTCTTCCTCATTTCAAGACTCAAGTAATGAAACAATACGACTGAAGCGTAATCATATCTTAGACTTGCCATTTCTCTAATTTTGCTGAATTATATTATTTATTGAACACTAAATAAAAAACAAAATACATAAGTTCCTATATGAAGATAAGCAACTCACTAGTACAATTGAAATTTAATACATTTAAGATCAAATATTAGAACAAATATCGTAATTTTATAAGTAGTATTGCATTTGTGCAAATACTACCGCTGCTATTAGATTATAAAACCTAATTTGCTGAATATCATTATATTAAGATAGATTGCAAATAAAATACTTACAAAAAAAAAAAAAAAAAATTTCAATTTCAATTTAGAAATAATGACCGATAATGCCGCCGGCATGTAAGCCGCACGTAAAATGGACGAAGCGCCCTATTACCCTCGTTTGTTGTTTAAATTTGCAGCTAAAAAAAAAACACTCGATACTTTAGAAATATAGTTAAGCCATAAGAGGGATGACAGAAATGATGTTTGCCTAATAAAATATAAGTTGTTAATATCATTGCCGAAATAAAGCGACAAAATGTGAAGAACTAACTTCCACGAATATTTTTTTTTTTTGTAACGAATTAATTAACGTAATTAATTTCGTATGAACTAGTACTAATAAACTAATAACTTATAAACAAAAAACTCAAGTTTCTAAAAATTGGGTTTTTTTGCATTTTCTTAAAGTATAATATCTTAAAAACATTGTGTGAAAATTTGAAGTGAATCCGACAAATACTTTTCGAGTTATTCAACAATTAACAAAGGGCGCTCGGGCGCTCCGGAGTATTCGAGAGCAAGTAGCTAGCAGCAGCTGCAAGCATCCGCACGCATGAAAGTGGCAGATAAGCGGGCTAACGATAACACTCGAGAAGATAGAATGCTACGTAGGTAACAGCAAATCGATATTTTGGCAGCTGCTATGACGGCTGAAGAACTATTATATGGCCCAGGCATAGCTGACAGAGTGTAAGTAATTAAACAATTCGAATAACTCTACATAAAGCGATAGCACAACTTTAAATGCGTTATTCTCAAAACTATGATTTTCGAACTGGTGATCACTATAACTTAAAAACCGCTTGGTAGATTTCAGTAAAATGTATACTGCTTTTGAAAAACATAAAAAGCTCGCGCCTGATCGAAGGATTTTTTTTTTTTTAATTTCAATTTTTTTAACAATTAATTATAGGTTTTTTCTCGAAAATATGAAAAATATTTCCTCAGGCCGCCATATTGTTAATTTTGAAAAAAAAAGCTTCGATCAGGCTCAAGATTATCTATTAATAAAACTAATTTCTCTTATCCGATTGATTTTAGATTAATCTCCAAGGACTTGTGATGATCAGCGCAAGGAACTTCTGGAGGAACGGGCTCCACACAAACAGAAATAACCAATAAAATTTTTTTTTGAAAATTTGCTAAAGTCAAGTCGAGACATGATGCATTAATGCTGTTTTTATTTTTGTAAAATAAAGCAATTGACTAGCAAAAAAAACATTATTGAAAATCAACCCCTTCAAGAGTATCTGAAGGTAAAACTATTAACCAATATTGGTGCCGTGCGGCTTTTATCTGTTTCGTAAGGTGGAATTTACATTAAAAGTAACAAGACGTAAGTCCGTTGAAGATCAGCGCCCTTAACTTAAAACTTCCAGAGCTGTTTCGCACAATGGAATCATTGTACCGATAATGATGCGTGTGCATGGCCGAAGTGGTAATAAGTAAATACATACAAGGTGAAGTCCAAAATAAACAAGACTGGCGTCATAAAAATGTTTTTGATGACGCCATCTTTTTAATGAGTTAGTGCGTTGGAAGTTACATCCCTAGCTGACTTCCAGTGAAAGCTTGGTGGCATTCGGTTCAGCGGAAGCGAAGTTATTGCGTCTAAAGTGTCAGTGAGTTTGTGTCATCGGTACAAAAATGAGTTTCAAACAAAGAGCTAATATCAAATTTTGTTTTAAAATCGGTAAAACGTTTACCGAAACATTTGAATTGATGAAAAAAGTTTATGGCGATGCTTGACTATCTCGTGTCAGAGTTTATGAGTGGTTTACGATTTTCAGAGATGGTTGTGAGGACATAAATGGCAATGAACATACGGGCTGCCCAAAATCAATAATCACCGAAAACTCCATGGAAATTGTTTGTAGATTTATCAAAAATGAATGAAATCATCGTTGAAATTCATGGAATCGGAATTGGATATCTCCAAAACATCGATTTATCGCATTTGAACTGATCATTTGGGCTTACGAAAGGTCTGTGCACGTTTCATTCCGCACAAGTTAACTGAGGACCAAAAACTGCTCAGAATGCAACATTCGAAAGACCTCATTAAAGAGGCGAGAGAAGACAAGAAGATCCTTTACAACATTGTAACTGCTGATGAAACGTGGTGTTTGCAACATGAACCTGAAACTAAGCGTCAAAGTGCCGAATGGAAGGCCCCAGACGAGCCACCATCCAAAAAATCGCGTTTGGAGAAGTCAAAAATCAAGTCGATGCTCATTTGTATTTACGATTCCAAGGGGATTGTCCACAAGGAGTTCCTGCCAACGGGCCAAACCGTCAATGCAATTTAATACCTTGGCGTTTTGAAGCGTTGGTTGCATCGCATTCGTCGAATTCGCCCTGAATACCGCGAAGGAGGAAGCTGGCGCTTATTGCATGATAATGCACCATCTCTTCGATCCACTCTTGTGACTGATTTTTTGACTAGAAATCGCATTTTAACCATCAACAGTAATCGCCTGATATAGCTCCCTGTGACTTATACCTATTCGGAAAATTGCATTTCCATGAAAGGAAAACGTTTTGCGTCCGTAGAGGCCATCCGATATCCTGAAGAACATTCCGGTCAATGACCTGAAACACTCTTTCGAAAAGTTCGAAGTTATCAGAACAAAGCTCCTGTCGTTTCTATTTTAGCTCAGTCTTGTTAATTTTGGACTTCACCTTGTATGTATGTATGAAATCTAAATAAAATGGTTTACAGCATTTGTATTTTTATTTATCAGCCACACTTCGTAAGTAGCGTAAGCGTTCACTACTAAACACTAACGTACATATGCATATATATGTGTTTGTATTTAGATTATTATTGACTTTAAATCAATTGGATAGTCTTATCAGCATATTTTTCCAAGTGATTAGTTCATATTTATAGCAGCAGCTGTTTGACTTTCCACAATTAAGATCACGTCAATATTTCCTACATATCGATGACGATAGCTCGTTTTAGATGAGTAGCTGAGTACAAAGATTATCTGAAATAATTGATTGCAAGCTACAGTGGCGTGCAATGATATAGAATCAACATCAAGGAGAGTTTTGAAAGCAACAGGCTTTGAATTCCAGCATTTTACAATACTTTTATAAAGTGCAATTGAAAGTTTGGACAAAAGCTTATATCAGTCGCATATTACAGGAAGTGAATTAAACATTTCGGTATGTTTTTAGCTAGATGTGTGTATATAGAGAGCCATATCTCGCGAGGTACACAATGCATCATACTGCAATTTAAGGTGACATTACGCTTCAAAGTTCTTTGACAGTGTTGCATTTGATGAAGTCTACATATGATTCTGCAAAATAAAATATTTATGTGAGTGTTGAAAAATAAATTGCACAATGAACAGGGTTCACTTTACCTCAATATTTAGCGGAGTGACCGTTTTTTTTTTTTTGGTAACAATCAATTTTCGCCCAGGCATTAAACCCACAATTTTTTTAGCATAAATGGTTGATAAATTCTCCGATTTAGCCTTAACTAGTCCATAGCTTGTCCGTATTAGATGAATTCTTACCTTAGAACCATTTTTTGACTTAATGATAACTTAGAAACCATTCATTAGCGCGCAGCGATTAATATTTTGGGTCGTTATTTTGTTGAAACGCCCAACGAAGCGGCAAATTCCAAATCAGCGCAAGGCAAAATAGTGTGACTTAAAAACTTTATACATAAGTACATATGTATATATGTATGCAATTAACATGTCGTAATTTCAATCTATTGCATGAGAAATGTCTCGACATAGTAAAGTTCCCGCTACCGTATTTTTCAAATTTACTTAATGGTTCTACTGCAGGAAAAATTCGATATTGTGAGTATCCACGTAGAAAGACTGCCTAGCATAGGAAATAAGCTTTCGTTTCATCCGACCAAAGAATATTTCAATCCACGTGCACAAATTGCAATCTCGTTTTTAGAGTTTAGTTTTAGTGAGCAAAAGCATTTTCCGAGCTAATCTTGTCCGTAAGGTAATCAGCATTTTTGTATTCCAGAGATATTGACATCCAACCGAACCTAAACAACAACAAAAAAAATTGATGTGTGTTCTAAACTTTCGTACTAATTAGACTAAATGTTCCGCACACTGCAATTTTTTGTTTTGTTTTGCTCAACGTAGAAAATGATAAGAATTTAGAAAATTGACGTTTCATAAACCTGACGCATGGGCAAATGGGTGAACACTAACTTCAAAAAAAATTATTATAGATTTTTTTTTATAAAATTTTAAAACTGCTTATTCTTTTTTACAATGACAAACCATCTGGCAATCCTGTAAATATGAAATAAATCATTTCAAATGTCACGTCATAGAAATTGTACATTTTAAAAAATACACACCTGTAAAAAAATTTTTGCTTTCATAAAATGTTAATATAATCCTTTAAGAATATGTCAAAAAAAATGTTAGAACGTAAATTTAAGTATTTCTTATATTATAGATCGTCAACCGTGACGACTCTATTCTTTGCGATCGAGCGCTGGGAGAGGTATAGTTACGTTGTATTCAAACTTTAGACCCGTTTTCCTCAAAACTATATTTTTCGAATTGGCGTACACGGTAACTCAAAGAGTTATGGACCGATCTCGCAAAAATTTTGCACACATCTATTTTATAATATTACTTTCTATGTAAACACAAGTTTACGAAAAAAATAATAATTTTTTCGAAGCGAAAATAGTAAGAAAATTCGCCCCAAAATTCATTTTTTTTAAGCATTTTATTCCGCGAATTTTTTTTTCCATTTATTGTTATTTCATATAGAAATTATGACATCAATAAACAAACAAATTTTTGGTTTTTTTGTACTCAGGTCACTGACGCCGATGCTACAATGCCCGCCGATTGAGAAGCCCCGCTGCGACCTTCCTGGAAGAATTGAGTCTACATCCGCCAATTTAAATGATTAAAATAAAAAAAAAATTATATTGTATTATTTTAATGTATGTATAAACAGTATGCCAAAAATATATTGACTTCTTTATTTTAAATAATTTAAACGAAAATCAGGGAAAATATGGCCGTTTACAGGTATATGTCCCCTTAACGACGCGTATCTTCCAGAATTTTGAAATTTTGCTCTACAAGTAGATTATCAGGCATGTTCTGCAAATCGTTTTCGGGCAATATTTTCGCATTTTCCGTTTTCAAATCGTTTGACATGTTCTGTAAATCGTTCCGTTTTCGTTTTTTTTCGAACATCAGCAAATCGTTTTTTCACCCTGTTCTGGAAATCGAAATCGTTAAAATTTTCCAGTTTTATTTTCGGCAACTTAAACGTTAGCGGTTTGTGATATTCTTAAAACTGTTTGTTGAAATAAATTTATCAAAATGTGAGTATTTACTCAAAATAACTGCATATATTTATGTAAATAAAAGTGTTTATTTAAAATATTTAAAACTTATTCAAAAACTTTTAGGGGAAAACACAAGAACTCCAAGCAAGAGCTAATTTTAGTCGAGTCAAATATTAAAATAAATATTTTTGAGTTGTCTTTTTTCAAGATATGGTCTGACTGGAAGGGGTGCATTCGGAAAAAGGTTGCCCATAACAATCTAGAATCGAGGGCAACAGGAGGTGGACCCTTTAATAAGCATGTACTGACGAGCAACGAAGAATGTGTTGCAAGAACTTGTGGAATTTTTGCAGCCGTTGAGGGGATAAGCCATTCTAGAAGCTTTGGGACAGAAGAAAATAATAGCGCTATAGAATCTGAGGAAGAACGTCCCCAAACAAGTAGGGAAGCGGTGGCTACCCCGAGAGCTGCAAAAAGGCCACGAGTGTCAACGCAGGACAGCCTTCAGTCGTGTATGGCAACGCAATCTAGTTGTATGGAGAAAATATCCACCACTTTAGATAACATTTGCGAAAACCAACACAAGATTGCAAAATCGCAGGAAGATGAAAGGGAAGAGATTCGACGACTTCGTCGTGTTGTTGAGAAACAAAATGAATTGCTGGCAGAACAAAATCGCTTGAAGACTCAAAGTATAGAGCAAAAGCAAAGACATTACCTCAAAATGGAGCAGTTGCAACAGGAAACAGTTAATATTAAAACTAAAATGCTTGAGATAGAGACTAAAAAATAAATATAAAAGAATCTTATTGAAATGTTATGTATATATTTACTTTTAATATGAATAAATTTTATGTTTCATAATATTAAATTTCTAGCAATAGAGTCTCTTATATTTCTGCCAACACTATATAAACTACTGTTTTCCTCATTTTCAGCAATTTCCTCATCAATTGGATTGTTTTCTAATACGCTTTCTGTTTCAATGTCATCTATTTGATTACTCCTACATATGTTATGTAGTGCGCAACAAACATTTATTATCTTCACTACCTTTTGCGGCGTATATGGCAGGGTAGTTTTCAAACAACGAAACCGACTTTTTAATACTCCTATAACACGCTCAACGATGTTACGTGCTTTTGCATGCTGCTGGTTAAATCTGTGTTCTGCCGATCTTGGGCCTGGGTTTCTATATGGAGTCAGTAGAAATGGCTCTATACCAAAACCAGAATCTCCCAGTAGCCAAGACCCTCGGTCACCAGCTTCATACTGCGATAGGTAATAGTGTTTTGCACTGCTCATACTAAATACGAAAGCGTCATGGCTTGCACCAGGCCGAGTTGCATCTACTGCTCTTATTATCATATCAAAATCACAAATCTGTAAAATAAAGGCAGTAAATTTTAAATTTTAGAAACACAATTTAAATTCATTCTTACAATCATTGCGTTTATGCTAAAAAATCCTTTTCGGTTAAAAAATAGATGCTCGTTCTCAAAAGGTTTAATCAGAGCCACATGCGTTCCATCAATACACCCTATTACTCCTGGAATACCGAATTTTTCTACAAAATGAAGTTTTGATTTTCTAGAATCCTATTCAGCTTAATCCACTTAGGACACAGAACATTTTCCAAAGCATTGATCATTTCGGATAATATTTTTGAGACTGTGCTTCTACCCATAGCAATATCTGTATCCTTTCCGACGGAACGTTGATAGGAACCTTCTGCGAAAAACCTAAGACTTGCTGCCAGCTTTAATAAAATAGGTATGGACGTTTCCTTGACGAAAGATTTTACTTCATTCAGCACTTCTAAAAAACCGTACTTGTTTAGGCGATAGTTGGAAACAAATCTAAAGTAGAAAAACTTAATGAATGCCACAAAGTATAACCATTTCTAATCTTACGTAGAATCCGGTGCACTGAGAGGATTCGAATGGTCTCTTAAACGCCGCCTATCTATTCTACTTTGGTAATCTTGCTCCTGTTCGTTTAACACATAAGCTGCCATAAAAAACATGATAATTTTTTAATTAAATCCGTTTATTTTGAAATTATTTCGTATTTTTTGCCAACGAATTCTTTTGTCATTTGGTTTGTTTAATTGCCAAAGAGAAATCAGCTGTTTCGAACTTAAATTCGAATTTAAATGAAATCGGACGAATTACAGAACACCCAAAACAAAATCGTACGAATTGCCATTTCGGATCCGAATTGAAATCGCGCGATTTTCAGAACATGCCTGTATATCTTACTAAAAATTTGTCAATTTTGAAAACAAAAACAAAGAGAAATTTCGACCTACACATTTAACACTTCTATTCTCTATTTTCTGGTCATATCTTATATTTTTCCCATTGTCCCATTGTTCTTTTTTATCGCACATCACTGTTCATACTTAACAGAAGCTGTTTTAGACATTACTTATTTTCTGTACTGATGATTACTGGCGGAAACATACCTACTTGCTAGTTAGCAAACATCTGTCAGTCAACTTGTGAGAGAATGATTTTAATAATGGAATGCGGCGGAGTAATATACATATGTACATATTTAGGTCGTATCAGAGACATACTGGAAAACAAGGGGGATTATCGCGCAAAAACCAATTTGTTAGCATATTCTCCCGGAAAACAACGTCCGTCCATTGTCACATTGGCATATCTTAAAAATAAACCTTCTTTGAAGTTTGAGAAATTTGGGAACCGATTTCTTTCAGAACCCTTCATTATTATTAAATAGAAGATAGGAGTTTAACCTGCTAAAATTTCCAGAAAGTGATTATTTGAATTGGTGGCAATTGGTTACCGATGACAGTATTCAGAAGACGAGAATGTATAAAGGAAGTGATGAATTCTCAGTGAATGTTGTTCTGAGCGATATTTTGTAGGATCTGTAGCTTATCCACTGCGGCTTACCAACCCCAGCGACCAAATAGGTGCTGCGTTTATGTAACCATAGCCTAAATGCCACTAAGTAGCGACATGAAACACTTGTAGAGGTTTCAGTCTTTAGGCAGGAACGTGACTGTATGGCCCAAGAAGAGCGAACTGTCGGGGCTTTTGACATTGATATTGGTGTACCATTAACTTGTAGTCATGGATTTTCCAAGCGAGCATTAGACTCCATGCAATGTAGAAGCGAGAAAGGCTGGAGAGATAACTGACATATCGTGACATATAGAAACATACATACATATGTATATAGTATATTCTGAGATATCGTATACCTGATAGTTGTTATCATTTTATTTGATGTTCCTCCGTTCAACATTTGGCGAGTGGTTTTCAAATAAATTTTTTTATTATTAGGATTATAAGATTCTATGTATACACAAATGATTATATCACCGATATCGAATTTACTTAGCGTAAAGGAGTACCAAAGGATCTGTAATCTTAAGGTTCTTAAGATATTTTGAGTTTTAATTTACCTTCAAGCGCCATTCATTTTTTGTCACGAATGAGTCGTTATAGTGTAATTTTGCTTGTTGTACAGCCTTCCAATAACATCTCCGATAGTACAGTGAAGATACCCCGTACAATACTAACCACTTATTCAACCCACTCACGTAACACCCGTTTCCTCGAAGAAAAAATTAAATTCTTGCTGAATAAAACCTCGTTGCGAAAAATTTGAAAGAAAAAATTCCCTTTAACTAAACCAATATAAATCTGAATTAGAGCAGAAATCTGCTGAAATTTGTATTGCTCGCTGCCCACGAGTTCGCCAATATCGTTGTAATCGTAAGCGAAGAGTAAGTATTTCAAAGTATTTATCTAAAGCAAAAAAAAAAACAGACTACTATTTCACACCCAATAAAGTATTCTAGAAAACTGATATACCTCCCCAGAAATGTGTAGAGTGACAAAGCTACACAAGGCAGGCAAAATACACACCTGCCAACTGCTGCTTCTTAACAGAGGCGATCATTCACGGTGTAATCAAAACAAAAATACTCAAAACATACAAGTTACAAATGACGTTAGCGACGGCAACAACAAACAAAACAAACGATTGCACACAACAAAACAACCAAACAGTTAAGGCTGTAAGAACAATTTTATAAAATGTGTAACCATCGTAAGCGAAAATTACGAATCACAATTACTATACTTTACATGCTTCCTTCAACTGTAAAGCAAAGCATAAAATTAAAATGGCAGCGGAAAAAATACCGATGTTGGATTTATGACAATTCTTTGTTCTCCACCCATCACGACTGCGGTTCGTAATACTATTCGAAAAACACATTGGAATCAAGGCAACTATACAAAAGAAGCTTAAATAAAAGAGTTGAGCAACTGAGTAAGTGCATACACAAGTACTGATGATTCAGGTTTTCTTATAATACTTGGACCAATGAAGTAGATTTGCACCGACTATAAACAAGTATTTATGTATGTGCAGATGAGTGTATGAGCATAAATAAGTTTAGTGTATAGCTGCATATGCGGTATGCAAACACAAATAAAAATTAATGATGATGAATTTTATAAGCACGGTTCCTATGCATATAAGTTGCACATGTACTTATGCAGTTGCACATGTAAATATGTATATATGTTATTACATTTGGTACAATTTTACTCACCACGTATCTTTGTGCGCTTGGTTAAATTAACACAAACTTCGCCTTTTATTGTTTCGCCTGCTGTATACAACTTTTCCGGATTGCTGAGCGTGATACGTAACCTTTCTGTTTCCATTTTATATTCACTGCTTCTTTTCACGTTTGCAACTAGATTTTCTTTCAAAAAAAAGCAAAATAAATTTCTCAAAACTCACTAAATCTAGCCGGAGGCATTTGTTTAATCAGTTCATTTCACAAGTTCGTTGTCTTGTGCTGCTCTTTTGCCAGCAAAATCGCAAAGAAGGCCAAGTTTTTTCTTATCTCTCTCAATATTTGGTATTTCTAAATTTTCTTTTATATTTTTATTTTATCCAAAAATAAAACACTTTGACACCAACGCTACGTAAATCGAAAGCACACGCATCCGCTCCTCCTCCACTTTCTTCTCACACACACACGAGTAAATTCTTGCTCCCCCTTGTCCCTTGTATGTTTCTGCAACAACAGTCACCTACTTTTTGTTGCGCCTCCCTTCAATAGATTTCCCTATCAGGAATTTTGCATATATACACATACACACACACTCTAGCTAATGTTCAACATTTTTCTGCCTTTTGTTTTTTTTTTTCAAATGAACTTTTTGTAATTTTCATTACTCCAGCAGCAAACTAAAAATGACAAACAAAGCGAATGCGTTAATAAATGTAGAAATATCCGAACTTATTTTCTTTGCTGTTCTGCTTCACCCGACTCGGTTCCGCACCTATTTACCGCTACGTTCGCTTTTTTCTGCTTTCACTAATATTTTCATTCTGCATCAAACGCGTTGGTGCCGCCAGCTGCAAGAACTCATCGAAAACGCGAAAAACTGCGGCATTCACAGTTTTCCCAGATATGTCGAAGAATACCATTCGTCTGAATTTTATTGCCACAATGCAATGTGTGTGCGAAAGAGAACAGTATTAGCGGTTGGTTTTTGAGTAATTAGAACATCTGTAAATTTTAGTGCTACCATTTTAAATAAAAAAATTTTTAATAACTTTTTGCTGTAAGCAGTAATTGAAGTGATTTCGAAAGAAACTATTGTGAATGGGTTTCTTTATGATTATTAGGGGTGACGCTGTTTTGCAGTGTAAAATTTTGTACAAACTCCAAGTTTTATTTGCAGTATACTTGTTCGTTTTCTCTTTTTCTCATTCTGCTTATATGTGAATGAAAATAAATGCTTTTATTTATATATATATATGTAAGTATTTATATGAGTGAAATTTCATAAAAGCCAACAGTACGGAAAAAACTATCTACCGTTCATATATAAGAGTGTAGGCCCTGGATTTGTGGTGAAACATTATAACTCACATAAAAAATTGGATATTGTTAGAATACAAGATTGCACCTTCTGAATTCGCTGTGACGTCAGGGCTACAGATAAACAAGCAAAAGAAATAAAAGTTAGTTCTTTGTGAAGAGGAAGAGAAAGCGAAAGCAATGGAAACTACCAAATACAAGAAATTATACTTGTACACACTTTCTTGCCACGTCGTCATCAGCAAAACAATATATTTGGAGGTATTGTTATAATACATACTTAACTTTTATTAGTTTGTTTAATTGACAAATTTTATAATCACAATATGACCAAGTCATTCACAGGGGATTCACCTGCCGAGTTCTGCACGATAATTTCACGCATCTGCTCATACTCGTCCAAACTCATATTCACACACTCGTCCAATTAGTCGTTGTTCAGACAACAACGAAGTGTCATTGGTTGATTTTTTCGCATATCATCAACACAATCTCAGTTTTGTTGTAAACACATCACAAGAGACGTCAGCCCATCAGCTAATCCTGTCAAATTCGCTCAGAACCGAATAACTGTCTGTTATTCGCCACACCTTCTTAATTCTTTTCACCACGATTTCATATGTATTCACACACTCGTCCAATCATTCGTTGTTTAGACGGCAACGAAGTGTTACTGTATTTTTTTCATATAGGATATCACCAACGCAATCTCTGGTTTTTTTTTTTTTTTGTAAAAATATTCCAAGTTACGTCAGTCACTAACTAGCAACTCATTTGCCGACAAAATTAATAGGAAATTAACTGGCAGATATTAGTTAACCAGATATTAATCACTTTTTACTACCTATCGATGATCAAGCATTAAGAAAACGTCCTTAAATTATCATTTTAAGCTATTATTCAGCAATCTCAGGGAAAATATTAATCAGACAATAGGGAAACCGTCTGGAACGACCCGGATTTATAACCGGCCAAGGACTGTCACTCCAGCAACATTCCTCGTACAACAAAACGGCGCTTATACACTAAAATTTTCTTACCCTTTTCAAACTTATTTTAAAATTTAAATATTTTTGTTGTAACTGCGTGAAACTTTCTGAGTCGTTCCGATTCAGTAGGATAGTAGGAAAGCGGCTTGGGATAAATCGTCGGTCGTTCAAAGCTTAAGACTTTCTTAACTTTCTGTCAAAATTTCAGACAAATCAAAAGAAAACTTATGTTAATAGATATGGGAATTTAATTGAAAGAATTCAGTAAGGTCAACTTGGAACTAGTGAGGCTTTTAGCAAATTTACATTCACTTGTCAGTGCTGCTAATTACAAAAAGTTGAGCTGCCAAACTAATGAAAAAAAAAAACGAAGAAAACGGATCATAAATCGAACCAGACCTCTATCAAGATCGTTGTTGTTACATTTTTTGTTTGGTGGGTGGGGTAGGGTTCTAAATGCCTTCGCACTTACTGCGACCGTCGTCTACTGCGTTGTGTAGTCTGGCCACTAAAACAATCCCTCCTCTTCTTCTGGGGAGACTCCCTTCCCGGAACTACTTTTTGCATTACTTTGGGAGGACCCAGAACGACGTCCATAAAATGGACCAATTCTATTCACCCACATCTGGGTCCACCATATTTGTAGATTTGTAGCCAGCTTCATGCTATAGGCTCGTCTTCTTACGCCTCTGTCTGTGAGGCTACGCTTTGTTGTACTGCGTCGAGGTCTACCTTTTTTCTACGTAATACGCCTTCAATGTATCTCTTAATCGCATTCTAGCTATCCTCGCTTTCAAGCATTTGCCGCTCACATTGGTAGGCGCGATGTCGCAAATCTGCTCCCTCAGGGCATTTCATTCTACGAGCCATCTGTCGCAATTAAAGATCGTGTGTTCCGGTGTCATCATCGGTGTTTCGCAATATATGCACCTGTGGTCAGTTACCTTACCTTACATGCGGTATAGGTATTTCCGGAAGTATTCGTGGTCCGAGAGGAACTGATTTATGAAATACACTCTTCCTCGAAGCTCCTTTGGACCCATTTACCTATGGTAGTGTCCCATTGGCTTTGCCACCGCTGAATGGTTTGGCATCTCCATTCCGCGGCCTTAGTGGTGGCGTGTTTTTCCTAGAGTCCCACGCATCCGCTCGTTCTCGAGCCATGAGGTCGATAGGTATCTCCCCGCTGATCACAAAAACTGCTGCGCTGAGACATTGCGGTAGGCTGAGACAATTCTGAGTGCCGCTGTTCGTTCTACAGCCTCCAGTGCTTTGCGCTTGGTTTTGCAATTTAGCGCATCTCCCCATACTTCGCTGCCGTACAGGAGGATTGCGTTTATTGACCATTGGAAGACGTCTATTGTAATGGTCATTATAGATAACATGAAATTCGTGCCTAGATCCAATATATGGACCTTTAAAGTAGTGCCGTTATTACTGAGACATTGAAGACCTTGTAGGAACCGGAGAAAAGGGACTTTTGCTATTGTATTGAATTTGTATTGTGTATGTATATGTTTTTGGGTTTGTGCTTTTGGATGTTTATAATTCAAGCACGCGAAAACGACTGAACAGATTTATATGAAATTTTGCACACAGATAGTAAAAAAAAAGTTAAACTAATTTCAATCAAATGCTACAATGCAACTGTCAAGTGAAAAGAGGTTTAAGAGGTGTTAATTTCAAAAATATTTTTTAATAGGTTGCCACCTGTTTGAAAAATTATGTTCAAGTAAAATTAACATAATAAATTAAATATAAATAAAATTTGGGTGTCAAAGGAAACAGGTTTGAAAATCCTTAATTTCGAATTAGGGTTACCACCTGTTTAAAAACTTAACATCCATCAATTAAATAATAACAAATAATTAAAACAATACGGTTGAGTTGTCAAGAAATTTAAGAAAGTTTATTTTGGAAAATATTTTTGGAGATGGTTGGTAAATATAAAATTTATTTAAGAGATGTAGCAAAGCTCCTCGGATATTTGGTAGTATACAAATTTGCGCGAACACCCTTTGTTGGGTGTCTCACCGAGTTCCACCTTTTTGTGGTGAGCGTCTTTATGTTTTCCCAGCAATGCAGCGACCTACAGTTTTATGCCGCCTCCGAACGGCCGAAGATTTTTTATGAGGAGTTTTTCCAAGGCAGAAATACACACGGATGTTTGCCATTGCCTACCGAGAGGTGACCGCTATTAGAAAAAAATTGTTTAACATTTGGTGTTTCTTGCCCGAGGTTTCGAACTGAATGTATATGTACGAGCTGTGTTCAAAAAATGACTTGAATTTTCATTTTTCTTAAGAAATTTTATGCGATGCTCATGCGACGTTGTTTTTTGTCAAAATTCAGTAATTTTGGAACGAACTTCGCTGCTATACGCTACATACTCAAAACTTCCGAAAAGATTGCATGGCAGGAGCCAACCGATATGCCGACATCCTTAGCAACTTCTCTACTTGTAATTCGACGATTCTCCATAACAATTTTCTTCACATTCTCAACATTTTCATCGGTTGTTAATGTGTTGGGGCGTCAACAGCGAGCTGGGGCGTCGTCATTCGTATCTTCTCGACCTTGTGTGAAAAGCTTGTACCACTTGTAAACATTTTTTTGACTCAGAGTACTCTCACCATATGTCACTGTGAACATTTCAAGTGTTTTTGAGCACTTCATTCCATTTTTTACACAAAATTCGATGCAACTTCTTTGATCCATTTTTTTCGATAGCAGAAAATCGCCGAACACGTAAAACACTTCTCTTATTTATGCCTCTCACAAATAAACTAAAGATGCTATATTGCTGAAACCATGAACATACATATCTTCGAGACGAGTGTACCAACATAAAAAAAAAATAATAATGGAAAGTCGAATGTACGTAGCCCGTGAAATTTGAAAATTCACCTTATTTTTTGAACATACCTCGTATGTACCAACCCACTCCGCTACGGCGGCCAACAATGAGTTCGTACTATATAATCTCCTAAATATATAGTAAAGAATGTAAGTATCAAATTTCAATTTATGCGAACCTTATTCTTTCTGATAAAATAGTAAGTCTTAAGTTTTTTAAATCGCTTTCTGCTGAAGAAATAGGACAGCCTTCTCGTTGCAAATTAGAAAGCCCAAAGGCCTCGTTTATGTTTCTACTGCAGAAATACCAGAATATTTTGAAACCATTAAGAATGGAAATAAAGAATTTGTTGAAAATTGCATATCTTTCGGAAGACACCTATAAATATATATATTTACAATATTTATATAGGAAAATTTCTCATGTTTATATGGGGAAATGCTGGTGGCATTACAAAGGATGGTAAATTTCTTTGCTATTGTATTCGCTTGTTCGATGGCTCCTTATCTCAGTTAGGTACTTGGCTTTGCTATTTGCAGTACATACAGCCATGGACAGATAAATAGCACAAATGTTAACCTTATATGTTCAGTTAAGTTTTTAGTACGAACTCTGCTTTGTTCAAATAAATTTGTTTGTTTACATTTATTACCGTTATTAAGGTTACATTTATGCGAGGAATTTACCGTTTTTTTCGATGGAATTTTTTGCGTTCATTGTATTTATGCTTTTTGCTGTTTTGAAGTGGACACAAAAATAACACGTTTTAACTTGTGCAGCGGAGAGTAAAACTTTAATATTCTTTCAGCGACTTTTAGTATACATTTTGTTTCTTAAATAAAATTTTAAAGTAATTACTAAAAATGGGACGTGAAAAACATTGCACGCCGGAGAAAAGAGCTCTTATATACCGTATGAGTCAAAACGGAAAAGGCTATGCAGAAATAACAGAAATGATGATAAGCTCTCGGAAAATGGTTTATAATGCTCTTAATTAAGTTAAGAAAAATTCATCCTATCTAAGCAAGAAAAGAAAACCAAAGCCGCGTAAAACTTAATGTGGATAGAGCTATTTATAATACGCAAGAGCAAAGCAGATCCTTTTCAGTGGGCACGGCAAATAATGCTTGAAATAAACGAAGAATCTGGTATACAGGTGCCCAGAAAGGCGACTGAACGAAGCCCAGCTGTTTGGCCGCATAAGCAGAAAAAAACCACTCCTCTCGAAAAGACATATCAAACACCGACTTGCCTTTGCAAAAGCCCTCAAAGACAAATCTAAGTACGTTTTGGAAAAACATACTTTGGACCGACGAAACCAAAATAAATAGTATGGGACCAAATGGGAAAACTATTGTACGTCGTCCAAAAAATCAAGCGCTAAATCCTAGGTTCACAAAAAGACGATTAAACACGGCGGCGGAAGCATCATGGTTTGGGGAGCTTTTTCCTGGCTTGGTGGTGGGCCGATTGTTCGCGTGGTTGGTAAAATGGATAGATTTTAGTATCTGGATATACTCCAGAATAAAATGGAGCCATTTGTGTTTGAGTTTATGCCATTAAATTGGACATTTATGCAGGGCAATGATCCAAAGCATACTGCAAAGACAGTGCAGCAATGGCTCAGAAGAGAAAAAATTAATGTACTGGATTGGCCGGCACAGAGCCCTGATCTCAATCCAATAGAAAATTTGTGGAATGACGTTAAGGTCAAAATCGCTAACAAAAATTTTAAAAATTTCGGTGATTTGTGGGCCGCAGTTGAGGAGGCTTGGTACTCGATTCCAAAGGAAAGATGTCACAAGCTTGTAGAGAGCATGGAGCGACGGCTTGAAGAAGTAATCAAAAACGGTGGATATAGTACAATATACTAATTTGGTAAAACAATATTATTGCTTAACTACCTGATTTGTTTACTATTTTGGCTTTTATTTGGAATTTTTTAGGATGTGCTATTTATGTGTCCAGGAGGTTTCGTGAGTTATCAACGTTCTCATAAATTAAATCAGAACTGAAATTCTTTTTTTTTGTTTTAAAGTGGAAGTAAATAAGTTTTTTATTTTTTATGTTGCTTTTTTCCCAGTAAAAAATAATTATTTAAAAAAATATTCAACTCTTTACTTTCAAAGACTAAATGCGCTATTTATATGACCATTGCTGTAAATGCATTCAACGAAGGAAGAAAGGTTCCGCTAAATGCAGGTCAGAGTTCATATGAAATATGTACATATGCATATACATACATGCATACAAACATACACAGACTTTTACTTAGATATGTTCATAAGTATGCACATCAGCTGCTATTATTTTAAGTAGAGAGAGTGAAATATTGCTGTTTTGGCTTATATTGTAAGCAGTGTAAGCATTAAAGATGCACATATACATACATACATATAAGGAAGTCAGTAGCATAGCCTTGAAGAAATGTACTTATTGACGCACATGCATTTATCTGCAAAAATATCTGCTCAAAAGGTAATAAAAAATGCCTACAATTATATTTTAGTAGGCAAAGATTCAAATTGTTTCAATCATTAATGCTGGTATATATGTACATACATACATAAGCCAACATAAAAAGTAAGCACATACACACATACACACTGATATACATACACGCATTTGTATATACGCATAAAAGTTATTAATCATATTTCTAATATTATTCAGGTTTTTTTCTTTCACCAAACTGGGTTTTATGCGTGAAACCATCTCATACTATATATACATATCTACAAACATATTTATACATACACATACATACTTATTATATATAATTATATATGTACATTTGTACACATTTATCCCAGCCGAAAAATACTTATATTTCTTTATGGCTATCGTCGGCCAGTCGAAATTACCGTCCAAGCAAACGTAAGCTTAAAATAAAAACAACAACAAACAAAAACAATAAACATTTAAAAAGAGTAGTAGTAGAAAGAAAAAACAAATTTCATATGCTGGACTCGCTTACGGCCCATACGCAGACTTGTCTCAATACGCTGTTCAAATATCACAGCACATCCATATTTATTGTATATGTATGTATGTATAGTACAACATGTATTCTCTAGATACTAACCCAGTAGGGAAAACCGTGAAAAAATTTCTAGCTCAATGCTATTACTGTTTCGGCAAATGGAATGGGTATGCTCACCAGGGCTTCAAAAGCAATTAAAGTTTAGTACTGAGTTATGTTGAATATTAGAAAGGAGAAGCTGTATAGGAGTATCATAAAATAAATTTTGTATGTTTTTTCACTTGCATGTAGGAGTAGTCTCTGGAAGAAGTTTTTCACTACAATACCGTTTCTAGGGACAGCTGATCGTGGTGTAATAATAATACTAGGTTGTTCAATACTTTTTACGGTTCATTAAGAAAAACATAATATTCGCTTTGAAATCCACTTTATTATTCAGTCTCCCTGAACATCAATACACTGGTCCGAATGAGATTCTAATTTACGAATTCTATGCCTGAAATGAGCATCTGGAAGGACTGCGGAAAAATACGCTTCTACAGGTGTTATAATCTCATCATTTAATGAAAAGCGCTTTCCACGCATTAGATCTGGAAACAGTTGGAAGTCGCTAAGGGCAAAATTTGGTAAATACGGCGGATGCTCCAACAATTCGTACTTTAATTCATGGATTATAGCCATTGTCAATATGCTCTTGTGACACCGCGCATTGTCCTGATGAAAAAGAATTTTTTTCTTTTGCAAACTCGGTTTTTAGGATTTTTTTCCTTCAGCTGGTCTAAAAGTTTATAATGATATTCAGAATATATTGGCTTAGAAGTTTGCAAGTAATCCACATACAAAATTTCTTTCGAATCCCACAAAACGTATGCCAACCCTTTCTTGATCAATTTCTGGACATGAACTCGTTTCGAAGCCGAAGAACCAGATTCGCACCACTCTTGTTTTGATTTAGAATCATGATGGTACACCCAAGTCACATCCACAGTGGTGAATTGACGCATAAAATGCAGTTTATCCTTTAAAAACGCTATTAAAGTTGCTGCTGAGAATGTCACATTTGAATTTGTTTTTGTTTCATTGTTAGCGAATGCGGCACCCAATGTGCACACAGCTTTCTGAAACCCAATACTTCAATTAAAATATTGCTTTCACTGCCCAATGAGATGCCACGGGGCAATGAGATGCTTCTACTAAATCTCTTTAAGTCACTCGACGATTTTCCAATACGAGATCCTGTATTTTTTCTACGATTTCTGGTGTGGTTGCTGTTTTTTCACGTCCTTAACGTTTAAATTCAGCAACTCATCTTTGTACTGTACTAATTGATGGCGAAAAGTCCTTATACACTTTCAACATTTGTTCATAAATTTCCTTTGCTTTTAAACCTCCCAAAAATAAAAATTCAGTTACTGCACGATACTTGATTTTTTCCATTGTAGAAAATACTGCAGCTCGTCGATACTATGTAAATGGCAAAATTTGTGATGCTTTAAGACTGCAACCTAATTTTAAAAGGAAAATAAAATGTTTCTCATTAGTTACACGTTCTTGATGTATGTATGCATATAAGTATAGGTTAACCTTTGCCCCCTTCGCTTAATCCGAGCAGGAGGTAAAAGAAAATTAATACTTTGAGGCAGAAATGGGCAATCATAATAATATTGGGCGCCTTTAATAACATTGAAAACAAACGAGAGAGCAAGAATCGATCTTCTACTTTCTAAGAAATTTTCTTCTTTCAAGTTGATCAGTAGCAAATGTGATATGTATAGTAAGTTGGGATAAGATTAGAAAATTTTACTGATCCTAGTATAAATTTCAGAGGCACCTTTTGTACACACGGTATGGCCTCCAAATAAAGGCGGCGTCTTCCACCCTGGTGCGAACGTAGATAGTAAACAACAAATTTCAGGGAATAAGCGACCGTAAATTTTGAGCTACTCCGTCGTACAAAGCCTAAGACAAAATATGATTTTTATAAGATAAAATTAATGGACTATTCAATGAAAAACGGCTATCGAATTATACCTACATACATCCTTAGATTCTTTAACAGATTGAAGTACAATATTAGATATGATATAAGAAGTAGGAGAGTCAAAAGGGATTTTGGAATGGGTGACATGATAGCATTTTTTGATATTTAAAGAATTGTATGGGTAGAGAAGGAAGCTATAAGCATAAGCTAAATCATGAATTTTCTTATAGTTCATACCAGAGGTTAAAGCTAAAATGTATAGGGGAGAAACTTTGGAGAAAAATATATTTATACCTGAATAAATTGGTATTCTAAAGAAGGAAGGTTAGATCTTTGAAGATAAATCCTTAAAAAAGTTTTATTCCGATTTCGGCAAAATTTTACGCATGAATTTTTTTATATCGGGAGGAGTGAAAGGCAGTAAATTACTAAATTCCATTGTAAAAATTTTATTCCTTATTAAATGGTTAAAAGCTTGAACTTTTATAAAAGATCAAGATGCCTATACAGTGCACAGTTGCCTTTAAGTTGATACTTTACCGGTCAGCAGTCTTTTCGATTTTCAGAAAAACTTTAGGAGTTAAAATATTTCTAACAAACTTATATATGTATTTCATTAGACTTAGGACGAAAATTTTGAAAAAGGAAAGAAAGAGGTAGGACTCGTTCGAGACATGTAATAACAGAGGCAGTATTGCTGCACTTATAAACGTTTTTAACCCTGTTGCAAATGCCAAGTTGATACTTTTCTGATGTTCGGCACTTATTTTGCAGAGATAGGTAAAGGTGAATACGTGAATATGGAATTTTCTATAAATATTTTCCTTGATAATTTCGATATTGAGCATGACTTACTATTCAAAATCACAAAGATAAGGATAAACCAATCGTGCAAACAAAATTTTTATGTTGCCGATTTAAAAGGCTTTGGGCGCAACACTGGCCGAACTTTTGACAGTTATTTAATTTCATATATCTATTTAAATCTATGGTCTGTAACCATATCTTACGGACTAGAGGTATATAATGAAGTTGTTGTTGTTGTTGTTGTTGTAGCATAAAATAGTCCACAGAAAGGACTTAAAAGTAGTCATACATTTCATTTTCAATTTGACTGGCTTAGTGTATGACATGACCGGCAAACCTAGTGGTATACAGTTTTACTTAGAACTAAAATATTAGTTTGGGGAAAAAGAAATCCATAATTTTTACGCAAATGATTTAAAACTGCTTTATGGTCGATCTTCAGCTCCTGGGTGATACTACGACTACTAACATGCCGGTCAACTTCGATTGTTTCTGTGATTTCATCGATATTTTCGATGACGGGCCTGCCTGTGCGTATGTGAAATGTTCTCTTTGTTGACTTCCATTGTTAACACCCTGTAACTCACAAATGAAATAGAACAAACAAAAAGCAGCAAAAGAATTTTTCTAGTGTAAATATCACCTTGACAACGAGCATAAACTTTAGGTTGATTGATCGATACTTTATGAGATGTCGATTACTACAGCCATCCCACCAAAAGGCAACAACAACTAACAGTACAGGGGGTCAATAGAAGATTTAAAAGTCGACCTCAGAGATGAAAAATCAGTATAAATCTGTTTTTTTGAGATTTTCCTATACTCCAACTGTGCTCTAGTTATAGGTGCATGATAAAGATAATTGGCTGTTACCACATAGAGAAAAAAGAGACTTTGAACACGAAATGCTTTGCCCGAGAAGTTCAAAACAGCCAATGGAACCACTGATTATGTCATAAACAAACAATTAAGACACTGGATTATTCTGCAGCTGTCAAGTGACTTGAAACTAATTAACATAAAACGTAAAATGTAGAAGGGAAACTGCTCTTCAAATTTTATCGGTTGGAGTGCAAAGCGAATGTGCTAAAGAGTTGTAGTGAATCTTCCTGGTATACGGATCTTTGAAATCCTTTGAGTAGCGGCGCAAAAATGCTAGATTTCTCTAAATTATGGGTCGGATATAACATATAAGTATATAATTGGCGCTTGAACTGTTTTTTTTTTTTGTTTGACCGGGAAGCTCGGAGCTCCTATTTTTGGTGTGACTCTTGATGTTGTCCCAAAAATGGACTGCAGTTTCAAGCCGACCCCGAGTGGTAGGTGTTTTTTTTCAAAGAGGAATTTGTTCATGGTAGAAATACAATCAGAAGTTTGCCATTGCCTGCCGAGGGGCGATTAGAAAAAACTTTCTATCATTTTGGTGCTTTATGCACGGAGATTCGAGCCTACGCACTCCCGAATGATAGTCACATACCAATCCATTTGGCTACGGCGACCGTCGATGGTGAATAAAGATAGTATACAACGATTGCCGGACCTCCATAATAGAAAAAGAGATAGACATAAATGAGATAAATGACGGTCTCACAGGTAATATTACGAAAAACTGCAAATCATCTGCATAAAGAAGAATATTTAAATTTTTGAAATATGAACCAATGTCATTACTGAAGGAGTTTAAAGATATAATAAAATTGCATGCAATACTCCATCAAAGGCTTTTGGAGAAATCTTTATAAATGGTATCAATTTGATAGCCGCTTTTAAACGCTGAAATGCAATATTCAGAGAAGACGTCAAAATGTGTGATAGAAGAACGTCCACTGACAAACCTGCGTCGGTCGCCTCGAAAATAGATTTTTTAGCGAAAGTAATTTTTTCTTGAACTACCTGTGTACCTAATGTACATCGCGGTATGAAATTCTGTAGTTGCTTATATGGAAAAATAAAGTAATCTAAATCAGTCGTGGTTCTGTATTTACAAGAAGCACATCACATCACGAAACGGATTGCTTTTCTCTGCAGGGTTTATAGGAAAAAGTGCATGCATACAAACATACATAATATATGTATATATGTATGTATTTGTTAAATTCTTATGCGCAGGGCTACGACAACGCATAAGTGCAGGTCGAGTCTTTCTGCTGGCTGCTGGTTATTGCCTGTGCCTGTTTAGGTGCGTTGTGCTTTTGTTCAATTTATTTATTTAATTCAGTTTCGAACTGAAGTTGGTGGCATTTAGACGCGTTTAGTGAAGCACAGTCCTACGAATATAGGTGACAGTGTCGAACGAGAATAAAATAAGCTAGCTCTACTCCGTTTGTGCGCTTCCAAACACCCGCTGTGATAATAGCTGCGGTAATAGTATTGTCGATGCTGGATCGGTTGGTCGGTCGTTCGGTCGCGTGCGTGTGAAATTATGTCATACGGACTTAAAGCTATAAATAGCTAGTAAAACAATAAACAAATTAAAAGATTCGCAATATACATACAAAAATATAAAGTTTTGTGCTGAGTTGAACCAACAGAGTTTGGCTTATACGCAGAGGAGACAAGTTTGTAATCAAAAGCAAATTATACATAATATATATGTATGTATGTATGTATGTACCTATTGTATAAAACATAACAAACTATTCACTCAAGCAAATAGCCGGCATCGGTTAACAGAGAAGACCAACCTTGAAACGCGCGTCAACTATCAAAGTAGCTTTTCAGCTTGCATCACATACATACATATGCATACATATATAGTAATTCACACGTAGTGTCTGCTTTGCATAAAAAACGCGATTAAGTGCCATTGCTGATGTTAAATTAAAACTTCATTCCACGTTCTTCGTGCTTTTGGTTGATACACACACCAAGAACAGCTGGAGAAGCAGTTGAGTCGCAATACTTTTCCCAGCATTTGCGATACTTTCCACACCCATCACCAGCCTTTGGACAAACGAACAAGAGCAACTCTGTTGAATATTAAATAAACAGCAGCCGAAGTTGAACAATAATAATAAAAGCAGCTGTTGCGAATATTGAGAACAAAAGCAAAAAATAATAAAAACAATGTCCAGCAAGTGCACAATCACATTTGACAATAATCCACTGGGGGTTTACTATGCCGGTCAGGTTGTTTCCGGCGTTGCGGAGCTAACCACAAAACGAACGAAAATAATAAGATGTATGTATTGCAAAACTCACAGTAAAAGTGTAAATTAATATTATAGTGTTTAATTAATATTAAGAGATTTTGAGTTAAATTAGACAAAGTATATAAAATTGAAAATAAACTAAACTACATTGAAATAAATTAACTTGAGTTAAAATAAAATAAATTTAATTAAAATAAAACAATTAAAAGCAGATTATATCACATTAAGGTTAAAAACAAAGTAAATTAGGTTTGAAATTAAATTAAATTAAAGTAGAGAAAATTAACTTAAAAGAAAATAAAATGATTGGAAATAAAAAAGAAAAATTATAAAATTGTTTATTTATTTATATAAAATAAAATAAAAAAGCATAAGAAAATAAAATAAAATTAATAAATTGTATTAAATTTGTTAATTAAAATTAAATTAAATTAAAATAAAATAAGATAAGTTAAAAAAATTCAATTATTTATTTATTTATATAAATACAGCATTGAAATAAATTAAGCTAAATTGAAGTAAAACCGCCGTAGCCGAATGGGTTGTGCGTGACTACCATTCGGAATTCAGAGAGAATGTATGTAGGTTCGATTCTCGATGAAACACCAAAATGAAGAAAAAGTTTTTTCTAATAGCGGTCGCCCCTCGGTAGGCAATGGCAAACCTCCGAGTGTATTTCTGCCATGAAAAAGCTCCTCATAAAAATATCTGCCGTTTGGAGTCAGCTTGAAAATGTAGGTCCCTTCATAAATTAAAATAAAATAATTTAAGATTAAAATTAAATTAATTTAAAATCAAATGAATCAAATAAATAAGATAAATGCAATTAACTTCAATTTATATAAAATTGAATTGAATTAAACTAAATTAAATGAATTAAATTAAATTGAAATTGAATAAAAATAATTTAAACAATTTAAGTAAATAACATAAGTAAAATAATTCTTATTTATTTATTTATATAAAATAAAACGGAATCAAATTAAATTAAATAAAATTAAATTAAGCTAAATTAAAGTAAAACTAAAATCAAAATAAAACAGAGTAAGATAAAATAGATTTAAAAAATTAAAGAAATTAAAATGAAATTAAATACTTTATAAAATAAAATAAGATGGAGTCGAATTAAAAACTAAACTAAAATAAAATAAAATTAAATAAAATGAATTCAAATTAACTTAATTTAAATTAAATTTTAGCTTAATTTAGCTTTCCTAAATTAGAATTAAAATAAAGTAAAACTAAAATTAAAAAAAAAACTACGTAAAATTAAATTAAAATGAAATAAAACTAAATTGAAACTAAATTAAAATTTATTTAAATTAAAATTAAATTTAATTACAAAAAATAATAAATTTCAATAAATAACATAAAATAAAATGGAACAGAAGAAAATTAATTAAGTTAAATTAACACTAAAATAAAGTAAAACTAAAATTAAAATAAAATGAATTAAATTAATTTAAAATGAAACAAAACTAAATTGAAATTAATTGAACTAAATTAAAATTAAATTGAATTCTAACTCAAATCAATTAAAATTAAATTAAATTAGATCAAAATTGAATTATACAAAATAGAAAATTTAAATAAATAATTTAAAATAGAATAAAACTATATTAAAATTAAACTTAGTTAAAATTAAATTGAACTAAATTAAATTAAAACTCAATTCAATTAAAATTAAATTAAATTACATTAAAATTTAATTCTACAAAATAGAAAATTTAAATAAATAACATAAAATAAAACAGAATGAAATTAAATTAGATTAAAATAAATTCAGCTAAAGTAAAACTAAAATTTAAATAAAATAATTTAAGATTAAAATTAAATTAATTGAAATTCAAGCAATATAAAATAAAATAAATTTAGCTAAGCAGAATTCAATTAATCTAAGTTAAAGTAAAACTGAAGGTAGTTAGGTAGGTTGGGTGGTTGTCGTAAAGACACACTTAGACCTTTCGCAGGTCCATTGTGATACCACTGAGCTTTTCAAACCATCCGGTAACTTTAATAAACGAGCAGAGCTTCGTTAGTTTTAGATGCGCTATGTCCGCTACATCGGTTAAAAATGCTGTATGAAGAGTGCGCAGCCTTCTCATAGCTAAGCGTTCACACTCACATAAAAGGTGTCTGACCGTTTCCTCTTCTTCTATATTAAGACAGCTTCTACAGAAATCGAAGTACGGAAGTCCTAACCTTCTAGCGTGGCTGCCTATTAAACAGTGACCAGTTAATACCCCTATCATTTTTCTTATAGCTTCTCTGTTAAATCTTAACAAGATCTTCGATCGACCGCTGTTCCAGTTCGCCCATGTCTGTCTGCTTAGTTCGCATGTTGTGAGGTTTTGTCAGTTTGTATTTACCTTTTTGAGGGTTTCCCTGTCTATAAGTAATTTACAAGTGGTTATAGGCATGGGTATCAGCGTATTTGAGATCGAGCGTTGTACCGGTTCGAGCAAGTTCATCCGCCAGGCATTTTCCTGCTATATTCCTGTGGCCTGGACTGTTTTTGTAAAACTGAAACTAAAATAGAAAAATACAAAAAATAAAGAATAAAAAAATGGTAAAAAACAGTAAACTAATATGAAAGAAGTTAAACTAAAATAAAATATACATAAAAAACTCTTCTTCCGAATTGATACTTTAATCAAAATTCAACCAAGCGCCAAATTTTCCTCTCATAGGAAGACTACTGTCGTCAATTAGAATCATCCAGTGAAACGAAATCTCTGTCCCATAAGTCCCAGTGAAGACTTCGAAATCTATAACTGCGAATGAAAACTTGTGGGTCATCCTCCCCACAGATGTTTCTAATATTTGATTAGACTTCTTTACAAATTTTCCAGAATGAAAAATAAGTAAAATGTGGCATATCTTCGTTCTGGTAACATCTGTAGTACAGAAGTAAATGTTATTTAAATATTAAAAAACTTCGTTTAAATAAATTTTTGATCGTTTTAAGTTAGATATAAATTAATTTTTTTTATCATATTGTGTACAAATCGCTTGCGATCATGGCATTTGCATGAATGAAATAATTTAAAATTTTTAAGCCGCAAATTCGCTCCCAAATTTCATTAGGGTGTATTCATAAAAAACACTTATGGAGGAAATATGTTTCGCTCACAATTCATCATTGTAACGCCCATGAGACATGAACATTTTCTCGAAAACAATTTTTCATCGTACCACCAAGGGGGACCTTAATGCTGATTTCTAAACTGACTAAACTCTTTAAAATCTTGAAAGGCAGTGAAAGGAGCACTGACTGTTTAATCAAAGATACTATAATATAGGGTGGGCCATGTAAAATTTGCTTTTTGAATCGGTTATAAAAAAAAACTAATCAATATTTTTTCACACCTATTTTTTTAATTTGAAGATTGAACATTGTCATTTATGAATGAAAAATAATATCGTTCAAATGACTGCCACGACTGACTTTACAGTCGGCCATTCGATCAACCCAATTTTTAAGCACGTTTTCAATTGTTTGGGCTCCAATTTCATGAATGGCAATTTCGATTTCGTGTTTTAAAGCATCAATCGTCTCTGGATGGTTCGCATAGCATTTGTCCTTAACGGCTACCCACAAAAAATAGTCCAACGGGCTTAAATCACAGCTCCGAGGCGGCCAATTGATATCGGAATTCAAAAACGGTAGCCAAAAGTTCGAGTGTAACTTTGGCAGTGTGACAAGTTGCACCGTCCTGTTGAAACCAAATGTCGTCCATGTCATCCTCTTCAATTTTTGGAAACAACTCGTTGAGCATGTCACGGTAACGCTCGCCATTTACTGTAACCGCGGCTCCTCGCTCATTTTCGAAAAAAATGGCCCGATGATGCCGCCAGACCAAAAACCGCACCAAACAGTGACTCGTTGTGGATGCATTTGCTTCTCTACAGTAATGTGTGGATTTTCTGAGCCCCAAATCCGACAATTTTGCTTACTGACGTAGCCACCGATGTGAAAATGAGCTTGATCAGAAAAGAAGAAGAAGACTCACCATTTTGGAAATAGGTTTTCAATATTTCCCAATTTTGTGCAAGTAACGTCCCATTTCGTAAATGTCAAACCTTTAATTAAATTATGAACACATTTGACATGGCATTTGTGTTACCATTCTCAAAAAAATAGGTGGTTCAAAAAGCAAACGCTATATGGCCCACCCTGTATGTATTTATTCTTCTTTTCATTGACCACTAGATCAAGTCATTGAAACATAATCTAATAATGTAATTAAAAACGAAGATGATAGATGAGAGCATATCACTTCTAAAATTCTAACTGGCTTCTGCAGAGTCAGATTTAAATACTTGATAGAGTTTATGAAGTCCGGTTCAGTATCAAATGGTTCAAAGAAGTAACACCAAATAAGTAGTATAACGCCAATTGTTTATTGAGCTGTGGAGACCAGCTTTATAATGGGCGGACAGATGGTGAACGTCTATCCTCTTTTTACTTATATTTTTCATTATTTGACGCTAAATAAGAATCTGATCGTCAGTTTTATAGATTTGCCACACACATATTGGTCATTCATTCTTATAGAATCATTCCACTATATTCAGTATACTCGCAGAGCTCAAAAACCGAACTGACTTACTGAGAAGGGGATTGTCAATATTCTTTTTGTCTTCGGGTTCATCATTTTACTAAATTATTTTAGCTTCTCTTATCATCTCGTAAAGGAGGATTTCATACAAATTTCGAGCCCTTCATTCGAACCTTTACCATTGGTTATTGGAGGAGTATACAAGTATATGCATATGCACGTATGAGTATAAATATATGGCAGTCAGCTGCCTACTGTTCATATTCTTTTAAAAATGTATCCAATTTTTTAAACCTCTAGAAGCCGCCAGAAGTTCTGTCGACATTTAACATGTGTTCGCCATTGAGATTATGTTAGGTTTTTATTGAGAACTTGAGAACTGGAGTTACATGGTCCATTCGATCAGTGAAATTTTTGAGTACTT
Source organism: Anastrepha fraterculus (assembly GCA_037575425.1). Classification (NCBI taxonomy): domain Eukaryota; kingdom Metazoa; phylum Arthropoda; class Insecta; order Diptera; family Tephritidae; genus Anastrepha; species Anastrepha fraterculus. The sequence continues at coordinate 56,505 of JAYXIM010044831.1, read as the reverse complement.
TTTCCAATAAATCTGACCGTATGCCGTCAATAGTGGCTTGAATACTGCAATAAATCATTTTTAAACGCGATCTATAGCAAATCGCGCGGTCTTGTTGGAACCAAATGCCGTTGATGTTTAGCTGATTAATTTTTGGAAACAAAAATTCAGTCAGCATAGCTGGATAGCGCTCGGCATTCACCGTAAACGCAGCTCCTTCCTAATTTCGAAAGTAATAAGGGCCGATGATACCGCCAGAGCGGCCTCGGTGGTCTAGCGTAAGTGCACTAACCTGCCACCGAGAGGTTGTGGGTTCGAATCCCACGTTAAAGCACGGTCCTCGCACTTTTACAAATTTACCTACTTTCCCTGTTTCTAAAAAAAAAAAAACAAAAAAACAAAAAACAAAAAAACAAAAACATCATTCCTCAAGCAATCGCAAAGAAAAACACACAGTTACGGCATAGTATCAGTGGCGCCAGCAAAGAGGAAGCGAGCAACCGCGGTAAACCACCAAAAATTTTCCGAAGTCCTGAACCATCTGTGATATCCTTCTGGCCGAAAATATGCAACACAGATGGCGCTCTAAGCAGTAAGAAGGCGTTGCTCCTAAGCAACGACAGGTGAGCATTCCCACTACTTAGGGCTGGTAGCGGCAGGCTAATCACCTACCCTGTTAGAAATCAAAATATGTAGATTAAAGAACCAACGCAAGTCTGAGTCTTGTCGAGGCTTATGCTTCCGAGAGGAGTGAACAAGGAAAAAACAAAACAAAAATATCGCCAGTGCTCTATGAACTTCGCGAACAGATTTTTTTTTTCAAAGCAAATTTCCACAATTTGGACTCGTTGCCCTGGTGTTAAAATATTCATGATACCTTGTCAAACCTTGATACCAGCAAGGATAATAGATTACCAGGTTGGCTGTTTAGCTATGGTGAAAAAGAGAATTCTGAGGGAACATTGGCTGCCACGTTAGTTATTGTCCAGACGGCAACGGAGTGACATTGTGTTGATTTTTTTCGTATATAACTAATACAATCTTAATTTTTTCGTAAACAAACCGCTTCATGACCCTAATTACTTCAGCCTATCAGCTGACTCTGTCAAATTCCCTGAGAGCCGGAACCAAAAACAGAACGTTTTGGTCACACCTTCTCAATTTCTTCCCCCATGACGTCAGTCCATCAGCTGATTCTGCCAAATTCGCTCAGAGCCGAATAACGAGCTCACCTTTGAAATACAGTTTGCAATACTCAGCTGTCAAACTATAGTTATCGATATCGATAGTTCTCATGCAGCTAAAAAACACACCCAATACTAGTGTCCTTAGAACTGTTGATTGGGTGGTTATTGTGGAAACACTGTAGGTCCTTATGGAAACACTGGAATCAGTGATACACGAGTACATTTTAAAAATTGTGTTCAACACTTTTTACAAGATTTTATTCGTTGCATTTATTTCCTAAAAATTAGATGTTTTATTATATAAAGAAGAAGAAGTGTGGTGCTTTATGCAGCATTCAGACTTTATGTGGCTGCGCAGCATCATATATTCTTCCATTCCAACTTACATATAAAACTCTATTTGAAGTAAATGCGTAGTGAGGTCATTCCTATTAAATATTCGAGTTATTGGGCTGTGTCTGCTTAAAATAAATATGCAAACAGCTATGTATGCATGTGTGTATGTATTTGTTGTACGCCGAAATGATTACGTCACCGGAAATTCGTAGAAATACGTCTGCATATACGCATATATATATACACATTCATACACATGTAGTTGTGTATGAAAATATGTACATATATCTGCGAAATTAATAATGAAGTCAAAGACAATAAAGCCGCTATTATTTAACACCGCATCACAGTAACAAAAACTAATTATTTCAAACAAAAAGGAAAACATTATAACAAAAGCAAATTAATCCATGATTTCAAAAAATTGAAGCAAATTTAGTAGCAGAGTTGCGTTAATAGAGAAACCCTGTTTTTCACATTTTTTTTGGGGTTTTTAGTTTTGATGGATAAAGGCTAACATTTTTTTTATTTGCATGCTAGCCCATTGCTCCGTTGTAAGCTGTAATTTATAGATTGCACGCAGACATGTACGCACATATGTATATATGTATAATACGTAAGTCACTATAATTTTATATGCTATAGAATTGCTGATAATTGCACTATTTTCAAAGCTTAGCAATTAAATGCATGTCTATGTATGTATGTAGGTGTGCACATTGTATGTGTGAAAATACTTATGTATACTTATACAGACGACAAGTACATGCAAATATCATGAGATTGAATTACCCACCGGCATTCGACATGGATGATAGTTAGAATGCCGGTTCAGAAACTTGTTAAGCACAGAGCCAATGAACGGAAAAATACATATGTATATGAATTGATATGGGAATCTCCTCTCACAGCTAAACAAATCTGTTTACGAAATTGTTATACGTAATTTGCAAAATAAGCTGATTTACATACATAATTTACGAATGCAGTCAAAAAAGTCGTGGTCTAAGTTGTTTAGCAAATGAATATCATGACTTTATATCTTTTATTTTTTAACGTAGTGAAATACTTTTCTCACATCGTGAATATAGTGCATGTATGTCATTGAAAAAGTATTCCTTAGATTTACAGTCTAAAATGGTTTTCTACAGCCGCCTTCGTCTCATTGCCTTCCAAAAGTCTTCGTTGTCGTAGCAGTTCATTAAGATCTTCTGGTACGGTATAGATTAGATTCGATTACTACGAGATTTGCACTTCGTCCTCATGGTATTTTGTGCTCTCTCCTCATCACAACACCTCACCCAGACCTAGTCCCTTTATTACACTCAACATAGAGCTGCAGTTGGCCGAAATGTGTCAAAATTCTCCGCATTATAGCACTGCATTAAAGGGGAAAATGCATTAGAGTCTCCTGGGGTTGGTCGCAGAAACGACTAGAATCAGTGGACCATATCCTGATAATTTGCAGATGACTGCGCAGTCTGTTGTGGCCTGTGAAAATGCCCGTAGTATTCTTAGTTTATCTTTAGGGAGAGTTATGAGTTTTTAGAACCTACTTCAGCTTCTGAATATTTCCTCAAAAAACTAATAGTAGGGCATAATGTTATGTCCTTAGAAAGAGAATGAGGGACGCTTCCTTAGCTACACTGGAGGAACACGGAATACTTAACAAAGTATGTGCGTTTATGTTTACATAAATATTTATATAACAAAATTAATGGCGACTAAAACACCTCCTGTGTCATTCTAAGCAATTTGCAGTTCATAACTAAGTTGCATAGGTTCTGCTTTGCTCCTCTCCTGGGGGGATTTCGCGGATCAGAGAATCAACAACCTTTTAAAGCTGGCGAAACAGTACATCACGAGCAGGAATGCGAGATTTACAAGGTTTGCTCTTTAACTATGGTGAAAAAGAAAATTGTGAGGGGAACTTTAGCTGCCACGTCTCTTGGGAGACTCGACATGTATGTATCATAGTTGCGGCTGATTGACAGAACGGAATAATGGCGACTATTCGTGCGCCTAAGCTCTGCGCATCAACATCTAAATTATACGCAATATGTAAAAATACACATCTTATAACTCACAGGCGTTCTTTTATGTACCGCAAACTAGTAAGACGCCCATCAATTACTCCCATTTGACCTAAGTACCAAACAATTCATAAATGTATTATATTTAATAGAATTTCTACGATCATCATTTTCTCAACCTACATAAGAATGTCAAATGTTACTATGGTAAGACAAGCTGAACAATGGCCATATGGACATTTGAGCTACAAATACTCGTACACAATTATTTCCGTGACTTATTAAGTATTTTTATAGAAATAAATTGGGAGCAATTCTATTAGGTGAATTAGAGCAAAGTAATTCAATTTAGACAATTAATTTGAGGATTAACTGCATATTTATAGGTATATGTACATTAATATACACATACATATTATATGTGGATATATATTACATCTATAGATTTTAGATTAGATTAGATTAGACAAATTATTTTCTTCATTATAGAAATATATATATAAAAATCTTAAAAAATATTTATTAAGGAATATACGACAGTGACCCAAATGGTCGTCTATCGGAAAAACACAATTGAACTGACTATTCCATCCGCCTGAACAAATTCCATTCAATCTATTATTAACCTCATCTTGGACTAAGTAGAATTTCCCAAATGACCGATATGTGATTTGCCGCAAAATAGGGCACCTTCCTAAGAAGTGTGCTATGTTTTCTAATTCTGTAAGGGGGTATTCTAGTGTAGAGGCATGAATTTGCGATGTTTTTGCGGGTGCTATAAATAAAAAACAAAAAATATTTTTTCTATACATTTTTTTACTAAACATTTATTAATCTTTTAACAATGCATAAACAAAGTCAAAAACTTAAAATCTGAAAATTATATAAGTTGTTGAATTGGAGGGTCCAAAAAAATGGCGCGCTAAACTTGTCATAGTTGCAAGTTTTCTAATGATCTGAAACAAAAAAAAAACTATTTTTAATTTAGATGAATGTCACTATCGTACTAACTAAAAAAAGTGAAAAAGAATAAGAAAAAGTAGTGCATTTTTTCCTACTTTTTTGGACATTTCTGATTTTTTTTAAATAGTAAAAAAATTTTATTTTGTTAAAATAATATTTTATACGATAGATATATGTGTTGAGAAGACTCACACCAAATTTCAAGTGAATCAGTTCAGTACAACTTGAAATATCACGCCAAACGTTTTGAAAAAAAAAAACGCGTTCAAAGTTTTGAGAAAAGTCCGATCGGAACCATGCCATGTCAACAAAAAGGATATACAACTCATGAAATAATAGGAATTTTAAAAAATCCTCTTAATGACATATTCTTAAATGTCTAAACTTTAAAAATATGCAAAAATAAAATTTCGATTTTTTTTAATTCCTCACTAGAATACCCCATTAAGTTACAAATACAGCAGTTTAAATTTTTGTGGCCTTCGAGGTAAATAAGATCGAATCTGGCCTTCAAAATCAAAGAGATTTTATAATTTTGAACCATATCGTTGAAATAGATTTTACCAAAATTATGATATAGGTCCTGATATATGGGAGTACTTTTCAAAGTTCTTTCCCACAATTTCTGTTTGCTCTTCGAGCTCACAGTTGAAATAAGTGCATCTATATTAGTATTCCACAGCCTCCTATCTGATATGTCATAAGTCTGGTAGATGAAATGATTGAAGTGTCAGTCTGGCACTTCTAAAGTAGCACTGAAGCGCCGTTTTGATACCATTATGAGAGCTCCAACAGGCAGATATCTACAGCCAGCCAGAGCTGTTGATATAATGGAGAAGATTGATGGAATTTACGATGGAGAAGATTGATGGGACTGCCCCAGGCTGTCGAAGAAAGGAGCACCCAGTGCTCTGAATCTTCTAGCGCCATGGAAATTGGAAATTGAATGGCGAAGTCTCCAAAGGACTTTCTAAGTTCTTCGTATATTGTATTGGGGCCAAAGGGTTTTCAAAATAGCACATAAAGAAATGGAACATAAGCAGTCTTGAATATTTTCTGAAACGAATTAATCACTGTTTTCGTAATATTTTTAAAATTTTTGCTTGGTGCGAATAAGCCACAAACGTAACAAAAGTTATTTCGAGTCGGGCACTGCATTTTTCGTAAGATGAAATATACATACAGAAAGACGTTTTCGCGCAACAGAACTTAAAACAATTGTCAAAGTACACGTCTCCTAGTAGCGCAACTGTCAGATGATCGGAACTTCCGGAACTGTAACAAACACACAAACGGCACAGAGTGTGTTGTATGAAACAATAAATTAAAGGTTAATACGTTATTTAAAAATTTGAGGTCCCTTCAAGTTATGCCGAAAATTTAGAAAAAAAATTTTTTTTTAGGAAAAAAAATTCAAGAAAATCTGAGAATTGATACATTTTTTTTTTAATTTTACATAATAAAAACATTTCCACGAGTCTGCCTGCAGAAATTCAGCGCGATTGGATCACGGAAAAAGGGTTACAAATTGTTCCAAAGTTTTTCACACAGGCGGACTACGAGCTCTATATTTTATACATAAAAAAAAAAAAAATTCTGACGTGTACATGTAAATCGCCGATACACGTGTATTTTTATTTTTTCTCCCCTTTCCAAAAAAGTATATTTGGTTCATAGGACAGAAAAAAAGTTCGTTTTTGTAACGCAGTGTTATAAAGGGTTTTCCAATAAGAGGTGTTATTTTGGTATTCAAAGAAAAATGCGATTTTTAAATATAAATGATCGGATGTTTATTCCATTATAAAGAGCCTCATGGATTCTATCTTTGAGTTCTTGAGTCGACCCTGGGTTGTTGGCGTATACCTCCTCTTTCACGTGGCCCCAAAGAAAAAAGTCACAAGGTGTTAAATCACAAGATCTCGGTGTCCAATTGTGATCCCCTCTTCGATAGATAACACGGCCACAATTCTGGCCAGACAAAATCGTTAGTCATCTCTCGATAGCGCAATCTATTCACCTGTAACACCTGTTATTGGAAAACCCTTTATAAGAATATATTGTATCTGAATGTATTCAACATGTACATACTTACTTTTCAATGCATTTCATTTCTTATACAGCCATTTACATTAGCATCTGTGGTCATGCCGAAACCCGCTGGACGGAAAATGTAACGAAACAAGATACGGAGGGTAAGCCACAAAAGGCCATCGAAACATTTTCTGGTTCCGAGTTGTACTACAGTACAGAGAATCATGTTTATGGACAAAGTGGTGGCATACAATTCGATTTGCCAGCTGGAAAGTATACCTTCGCCTTTCAAACAACCATACCGCCGAATGCACCCACATCGTTCAATGGCTCATGGGGACAGGTGCAGCATGAGGTCGCTTTGGTGATCGATCGTGTCATGCGCTATGACAACAAATTCAAGCAAGGCTATACGGTGATATCGCCATATGATTTGAATCTCAATCCAGACCATATGGTATGTGTTAAAATTGCTTTTTAATGATTTCTTTGAAAATATTAATTTTAATACAAATCCATTTCATTTTCTTTAGAAACAATTGCATAAGATTGATGAAAAGACGTTTTGTTGGGGTTTGTGTTGTGGTGGTAAAGGCCCGATGGTGATGCATGTCACAGTGCCCTACTCCGCTTATGCACCTGGGCAAAAGATACGTTTCCACGTTGTGCTGGATAATCAATCGGATGTGCACTGCTCTGATGTCAAAGTGCGTCTAATGAAAAAAGTAACATTCACCAGCCGCAATCCAGAGGCTAAACGGCAAGTGGTGGAGGTTAAAGTCGCCGATAATCATTGTGGTGAAGTTGTCAAACATAACAAAGCTGAATTCAATGAATATTTACAAATTCCGTCTACGACTCCCACCTCGTTGGAGAATTGTAGTCTCATCAAAGTTAGTTACATGCTCAAATTTATTGCGAAAATTTCACGTATCCATGGCGATCTGGTAATTGAATTTCCTCTGGCTATCGGCACGGTGCCGTTATATGCAAGTGCCAACGATCAAGGACCGGTAACGACACAACCTGGCGCTGGTCCAACCTACAAACCGCTACGTATGTTTGAGAGTATTTTCAAATAATATAATTTTTTTAATTTCCCCACGTATTTTATTACAATTTTTAAATTTGTCATTCCAGCACCGCCTATGTTCGAGGAAGATATTAGATCCGAGAGCTTCGAAGATAACACATTCCGTCCACGTTATCCTGTTTTCCTCAGCGATACAGGCTTAACACCTATTGGTAATGGACCAAACAATCAACCATTACCACCATCAAATAGTGTATATCCTTCGCTTGTAGTTCCAACACCAGCACCAGGACCTGCGACACCTCAACACAAAAATTCACCAGCAGCACAAAATTATCCACCTTTTCCAGCAGCAGCATCTTCGTCATCTACACCATCTGGGCCGGCATTACACAATGCTGCCGCGAGTGCTAAGCCAGATTCATCCGCAGGTGGTGGTAATGTAGAGGCGCTCGGTTTTTCTTTGCCACCAGATTATGAGCCCACACCAGCGCCAGCTCCTGGTTCCAAACCTGGTATTGGTTGGAAATGAATCTCATTATTTCTTAAAGAAAAATTATGTTTATGTACGAACTTTGAACTATACCAGTGTATTGTTCTAAATTGATATTTAGTGGATTTAAATATTTTTCATTTTTTTAGAGTTGCATACCTCCATATGTTTTACATCTATTGCATTTTACGATAAATACTTATATGTATTTTATACGCATAAATGAGTGCAATTTTATACTAAACTTTGTGTTTTATTTAAAAGTAAATCTTCTTCGATCACGAGATTAAATTTTTGGCGCAAAAAACAAGTTCGTCTGTGGAAGTAAACATTTCACGCTGTCTCTAGAAATTTCTGCAGTAAAATAGAAAAGAAGGGAGAGGATGTTTACACTTTGACCTTCAGGTCTTTTGTGACCTCAAGTTTCCTCAATAAACCTAGCCTGCGCCGTACCTGGTTGAGATGTCTACTCCTCGCTGTTGGCATCACTTTCGAGAAGCAAGAGTCATTCTCGCGACGGTCGGTTCTACGTTACTGGAACGAGCCGGATTTATATCGCCCCAAGGACTGTTACTCCAGCAACATTCTCCAAACGTTTATGGGAATTTTTGTGTTGATACAACATCAACAACAGCAAGCAAGTGTAGTGTTGTTTTCGAGAACAGGTTGCAAAAACGACAAGAGTTGTAGGATCATATCCAGAGCCTATGACGATGTCCGAGGCTTATGAGGTGCTTAAATCTCTTTTGATTATATCCTCCCAGTAAAGACTTAATCCGAGGTATTCTCATAGTCCGGTGCAGTCTTATGTCTTATAGCCTTAGCTTTTCCAGGGGTACTTTTTCCCCGGGCCCGGAGTTTTCAGAGGGGCCCGGACTCGAGAGTAATTCGAATTATATGAATTAGACATAATTTGAAGGGGCCCGCATCTCAAGTTTCCCCCGGGGCCCGAATATTCTCTCCACGGCCCTGGTTGGGACCAAAGGCAGAAAGGTGTTAGGTGAGTGGCTTTCAGGGATAATGTGAATAGGTGGTTAGTATCGTGCGGGGTACATGTCGGACATGTACGAGGTGTGTTCAAAAAGTGTCGCGAATTTTGAATTTTTGTGGGTTCGAAATTCGATTATCGATTTTTTTGTGGCGATGTGTTGGTACTCAAGTCTCCCTCTCATGCCGACGAGTTCGGCCATTTTGAATGTTCAGTTAATTGATGACAGCTGCTTTGCTTGCACATGTTTCGGCTCGAATTCGATTTTTACCTATTCAAAAAGTTGGATCAAAGAACCTGTATCAAATTTTGTGTCAGAAACGAAATTAAGTGCGCGGATGAATGTTGACTGTGTCATACGGAGAAGCTACTTTGGACCAAAGCAACGTTTATCGGTGCTACAAAATATTCTCAAAAGGCCGAGAAGATGAGAACGACGAAGAAAAATGGTATTGGCCAATCGCCGAATCACCGTTAGAGAAGTTGCTGAGGACCTAGACATAACGATTGGCTCGTGCCATTCAATTTTCTTTTCTATGATTTGGGCATGAGACGGGTCGCCGCAAAATTCGTCCCAAAACTGCTCAATTTCGCCCAAAGGCAGCATCGCATGAATATTGCTAATAAGATGTTGCACTCTGTCCGCGACGCCCCAAATTTGCATCAGAGGATCATAACTGGTGACAAATCGTGGGTTTATGATTATGATGTGGAAACCAAAGCTCAATCATCTCAATGGAAGCTGCCGCACGAACCATCGCCGGAAAAAGGGCGCCAAGTTCGGTCGAATGTAAAAGTTTTGCTTACCTTTTTCTTCGATTGCAGGGGCGTTGTGCATCATGAATTCTTGCCACAGGGTAAAACGGTCAATAAGGAATATTACCTGCAATTTATGCGCAATTTGCGCGAAGCAATCCTCTAAAAACGCCCGGATTTGTGGAAGAACAAAAATTAGCTCTTGCGTCACACGACCCTGTTCACACATCGGTGCTTGTGCGCGACTTTTTGGCCAAAAACAAAACACTAATGATGCCACAGCCGTATTTCCCAGATCTGGGCCCCTGTGACTTTTTCTTGTTCCCGAAATTGAAGAGGCCCATAAAAGGACGACGCTACGCTACGATTGAGGAGATAAGGACGGCATCGAAGGAGGAGCTGAACAAGATAAAAATATGATGTTTTGAAGTGCTTACTTTGAAGGGGACAAAATAGATATTAAAGAATAAATAAATAGTTTTTGAAAAAACACAAAATTCGCGATATTTTTTGATCACTGTCTGATCCCGTAGTTGTAGTAGGAACGAAGTTCTCGTCAGTATAGTCGAAAAGATGCCTCCTGGCTCGCTTGGAAAGTGGGTCCGCCTCCAGTAAGTGTCTTGAGGGGTTTTCCTACAGTAGGAGCTCAGGTTGCTAAGGTGGCTGTCCTGATGGCAGTATTCTGACAGGTTGAAACTTTGTACTCTTGTGCAGAAAGGGGGTGGAGTGCTCTTGCTCAGGTGAGCCCCGAGGAGCAGTTGTGGTTATTGATGAAAGGGCCAGCGCATTACGCGAAGTACAAACCGTAAGTAGGAAGCAGACCAAACGTGCGCGGGTAAGAACGTGACGCGATTTCGCCATATTGATTGGGAGCGCAAAGCGATGCAGAAACAGAGAAGGCGGGCAGTTTTTGACGACAAGCACAGACTTTTGAGTGAAACACTCAATACAATGTCGTACAGAACATAGGTCGGTAGTGGGATAATATAACACTACTGCAACTTTTTCGATGTCTCCTTTACTTTAGAACCACCTATAAACACAGTGGGAGTGATTGGGACTATCGGCGGTATATAGCCTTCATATGCCTGCAGCAGAGGAACCTGGACGCAGGTACCTGTTGTGTTTTCGGACATAAACGCGGCTCTACCCAGATGTTATACTTTTTTGGTCGCAGGGTAGAATTAGCCGAGGTGGTAGTACTAGTGGGAGCGTGCCCCATGTACCATTGGTGTGACGACACCTTTCTTTGAGATGTTTCTGACATTTTGATTTAAACCAAGTCCTTCCTTAACCACAGATCTAAATTACACGGATTGCAGTAATTTAGAATAACATCAGCAATTTTAAAAGTTATTGCGCAAAGATGTGTTCTGTAGTAATTGTTTGATTCACTGTCTTGAATGAAGTATCAAATATAAAGAAATACTCATTATATAAATAGCGCACAACATATTTTTTGAATAAATTCGTGTAAGGCATATATTTCTCACCGGATATACATATTCCTCTCAATACTGGTATTTCAACAGAAAAAAAACGGTACAAGTGGGCAACACCAATACTATTTAAGGAGTACTGCCAAACTACATTGTCAGTGAAATAGGATTGCCTTTCCTTTGAAATTTTGAAAGAGTGCGTATTAAATGTACGAACCCATTGTTAAATTTACTTTTAAATCATTTTTTTTACTGAGACTTTATTAAAATGGGCTGCATTGTAATGTGGTTTGAGCAATTTAGGCAAAGTATAATAATTTTTTTAATGAAAATTGATGGAGATTTTAGAGAGAGGTTCCTGAATAACTTTTAAAACTCCCAATATTTCGTTAGTGATAGAGATGACTTTAATCAGGCAATTCCAAACTACTCATACATTTTAAGTTTTAATTGATGAGAATCCCGAAGTTGGAAAGATGAGGGTTATTGTTTTAAAATGCGGCAAAAAGTTCTACGTAAAAATAGTGCGCATTTACACACCCCCTTCTAGTCACAACTAAATTCAAAGGAACTTGAATACGAATTTCGTTACTTTCTGCACTAACTTTTCACTAAACTACACAACTGTAACAAAAAATTTTACCACTTATTCCCTCTTTATTATTTTATTAGTTGTTTGTTTGGGTAACATCTCAATATATGAAAAACATTTATTTTTCCTTGAACATTTCAAACAAAACTCACCACAAATTCCAATAATATTAGATTGGTGTAAAGAAATGCAACCATGCATTTTCAATGGGAGTGCTGCCAATTCAATTTCTTTGCAGTATAGGAAAATGATTTATTGAATAAAACTGAGTAATACAAGATGGACGTAATTTTGTCGTTGTCGTCCAATTACAATTTTTACTTTATTTTTAATTTGTGAAAACTGTTTGAAACCAACATTAAAAGGCGCAACAGCAACTTAAAGTTCCGGTAAAAAAATTTCTACGTCAAAAATTGCAAAAAAAGTAAAATACAAATATTTAGAAGGCGTCGCGTGCTAAGTTCCGTTTGATTTCTATACAATTTTTGCTTTTACATTGCGTCTATGGATTTTTTCCAATTGTGTGTACTTTGGTGCGCGCGTATGTGTGCCGCTGAAAACGGTAGTTTTTTGTTTGGTGAAAAATCGAAGTTTGTTACGCCGCTGCAGTGGTTCAACGTCTTGCATTGCTTGTGTGCGTGAAAATTTGTTAAAATTGCTGCAAGAAAATAGAAGTTCATCCAATAAGTAACATAGTGCCACATAAAAATTGCGGCTATAATTTGTGTATGCTTACATTCATGCAAGAAATAGTTAGTAAAGTGATTACAGCTGTGAAAACATTAGTGTCAAGACTGACTTAAACGTCAGTCAATAAGCAACTGTTCGTCCCACATAGATTGCAATACACAGATCAAAAAATTATAGTTATTACAGTTATAAAGCAACAAAAAGGGTGGAGATTCTGAAGCTTTACACAAACTATTAGTGAAAGGAACGGTAAGTCGACATCTTGATATTTCAATATTTACTGTTGAGCTATCAGATGTGCTAATACCTTTCCGTAAAACGATTTCTGCTTTCCCTATTACATTTTCTCCGGCTTGGCTAATATATGCAGATGCAGATTGTATGAAGTTTTCTCAATTTTTTGCGTCGCCTCTGCTCAGCGCAAAAGTCGCAGATGTTTATTTTGTTTTTTGTTGGTGCGTTGGTAGGTAGCTAGTGGCAGAATCAACGAATTCCCTTGCAACGGCGCTGTTTGCGATGGTCGAAGCAGAAGCCGAAAGAAACAAAAACAATGGGCAGCATTCCGTTAATTCGAAATGGACAAAAGAAATGATGGAAGGAGAAGTGTGCACAGAGAATTTCAGGGTTGTGTGTAATTAATAGGGATAAGTGTTGCCAAATTATATTTAGGTTCAAATTTTTCAATGTTAATTTAATTGTGGTGAATTTTTGTACTGAATTTAACAATAACAAATTGAGCGCGTCAACTTAGTTTAGATAGAAAGCACGGTAAACGTCATAGATGACTAGATGTGAAACTCTTTTTCTCGTGAGAGCGCTGAAAAATGTGCATTTTTTACAAGAATGATAGAAAGAAGATTGCGCCCATCAGAGAGTAAGTGACGTCACGTTTGCTGAGTTGTGCAGTATTGCCAACCATTTGCTCTTCGCAATAAATTTAGTGCTTTTTTATACCGAAAATGCGAAAATTTTGAAGTTTCGTGTTTGTTTCTTTTTTTTAATTTAAAGCTACCGAAACTTTAGGTTAAAAAAAACTGTATTATTATACAAAAGAAGGTTAAAAAAGGCCACTCTGAGAAAATTTTAGTATTAATGAAAAGTAGTTGGTTTTTATAAAATTTGATATTTTGAAAGTGTGAATTTAATTTTTTGCTCCTTTTAAGGTTATGGAAGAATATTAAATGTCCCTCTCTCAACTCTTCTTAAGATTGAAAACTTTTTACATATTTTAAAAGGCGTTTGAATATACTGAATGCGGATTAGAACCATAGAGGTGTAATCGTTTCTTCCGGCCATCAATCCTTAGTGGGACATAGGGCATCAAGAGGTGTATTCATTATGTAAATAAGCAACAAAATACCAGAAAATACTAAAGAAACCATACTGACATTTTTACAAAAAGAGTACCTTATCTAGTTACATAACCTCAAATATAGCAAATAAGTCGTTCCCTTAACAAAAGAGTCTCGCTTGACAAAATTAACAAATAAATTAAATTTTACATAAGCATAACACATTTATTAAAAAAAAAACGCACATTCTAAAGACAATTTGTCACGCATACAAAATTCTTTAAATGGTTCAATAAAAATTTGTTGTGTTATTTTCTTTCAATGGGAATTTTAGTGTGTTTTTATATCCAAAGGTAGGCAATACTGCAGTAGCGAGAGAGAGATTTGACTGCCGAAAGCAGAAGAACACCAACAACACCTGCAATCGCGGGCAATGCCACCAGATGTTAAAAAAAGTAAAGCTAAATAAAACTAAGTGAATTATTGAACTAATTTAAAAAAATGTATATTTTACAATATTATAAACATTACTTTTAATTAGAAAAGGCTAGAAAAATGTCATGAAGAATGAACTAAAACTCTCAGACTAAATAACAAAAAAAAATGCTAAATCAAGTTACGAAAATGGTAATCTGGCCATACTGGAGCTAAAATCACGTAACTAGTTGTCAAATTCGCTGAGAGCAAAGTAACGGGACCACGATAGGCGCCATCTCATTATTCCTTCCATCATGCATTTTTTATAACATTTTCCAATATTGCCACACCGGTAGAAACATGAATTGGGTATTTTTGAACCAAAGGTCTGGAATTTTTAGTTTCCACACCACCATTGAGGTTAGTATTTAGTGTGCGGTAGCCTTATATCACTCGTAAACACCTACATATGGTATACTAAAAATAAGCACAATCCGTATGAAATATGTACATAAATAAGCAAAAAATTTAAAAATTTATATGTAAATGAAATTATTTAAAACTGAAATACAAAAGTAATTTCATAATAATATAGTAATGAACGCGAAAAACATGACTTATTGCGATTTTTTAATATAACACAGCAATTGGGTAACAAAAAAAAAATTCTCAAACAACGAACAGAATAAGTTAAAGCAGATTACCTTCAATTTTTGTAAAATATCTCAAACACAAATTCAATTCCCTTACCTAAGCTTTTCAACCATAGAATATTTACGTATATACAAATTTACATAAACCAACACACAGTTTTCAATAAAATTACATTATGTATATAAGACTAATTAAAAGTAGAAGTCGAAAAGGATATAACGAGCTTTGGATTCTACAAACTCACTTAAATTCAAATTATTACATTTCAATTGAATTAATTTTAAGACAAATAATTATAAACATTTCAACACGTCATTTCTCCATTAAGCAAAAACGAACTGTTTTCGTCTGTTATTTTTGGCGCGTTTCTTCTGGCAGTCTGCCATTTCGCCTATCAGCTGTTCAAAATTCCATAATGTGTAAGTGCTGCCAAGTTTTGAAACGTCCTCATGGGCGCGCTCTTTCTCAAAATGAATAAGTTTCACATCTAGTTATCTATGGTAAACGTTACACTGAAAAGCTGATCCTAAGTACTAAAGAATTTTGTAGAATTTGAGCCTTAAAAATTTATATATTTCGCTTTTTTTATTCAAGCTAAAAGTATGTTTTTTCGAAACTTAACAATAATTGTGGTAGGAATATTTGAGAAAAATGCAAAGGTTTTTTCAATTTATTTGTATTTGTATTTTATTAGTACTCGTATATACAGGGTCCGGCACTCGAAGGGTCAACAATTTCAGAGCGCTTTCGCAGCTGTTCCACGGGCATCATCTGTCTGTTAGTTGTTTAGTTTTGTTTAAAAGTCCGCGGAAGCATTTTACCGAGAGTAAATGTGAAAGGCGGCCCCCGTAGCCGAATGGGTTGGTGCGTGACTACCATCCAGAATCAGAGAGAACGTTGGTTCGAATCTCGGGGAAACACCAAAATTAAGAAAAACATTTTTCTAATAGCGGTCGCCCCTCGGCGACAACATCAAGACGCACACCACAAATAGGAGGAGGGAGGTGCTCGGCCAAACACTCAAAACGGTGTACGCGCCAATCAGTAATGGAAAATCACAACCAGCGATTGTTCGTGCGCCCGAACACTTAAAGTAAATACGTTACAATGATACTGGTAGCATCGCGAAACGTCATGGAGGTGGTCATCAAAAGACTGCAACGTCACATGAAATGGTTCAAAAAGTGACGAAGCGACTTGAGTGAAATCCACGACAAAGTGCTAATCAAATGGAGAAAGAACGGAGAATATTTGATCGCAGCATTCGCCGGATACTGAAAAATGTTCTTAAAGTCAAGCCTTACAAGATTCAAAAGCCGCATGATCTCACACCAAAGCAGTAGCAAGTCAGAGAGAGCGAAGGAGTTGCTTCGCTTAGCGGAATGCGACATAGGGTTTATTTGACTGACCATTCATGCGAGAATCTGAGTGATCAATTGGCCACGAGGACGCAGCACCCGCCACAGGTAATGATTTGGGCCGCTGTAACCGCAGATGGACGCTCTTTAAACATTTTCATCGAGCTTTATTATCGGGAAAGTATCCAAACTTTATAACGTCCACACAATGGCTCTCAAATTCACCAAACGCAAATCGGATGGATTGTTCTCTTTGGGTCATTTTGGAGAGCAAGGTCCGAACTAAAAGATTCACCAGTCTCGAGGCGCTTAAAAAAGCAATTGTCCGCGAGTGGGCGAAAATACCTGTAAGTCACATTCGGGTAGCTTGCGATTCGTTTCTAGACCGTCTCAAGGCCATAGTGAAGGCAAAAGGAGGCCATATCGAGCAAAAGTAAATTGATTTTTAATTTTGTATCATTTTCACTTTGAATTGAATAAAAGAAATTCTCCAAACTAAATTTATGGCATTTTTAGTTGGTTAAACTTCGGGTGCCGGACCCTGTAACACAAAAGCATTTAGAAATTGGTTAGCTATTGTTTTTGAAAAAATACTCTTTTAGGTAATGACTGTTGTTTTTTGTTAATACTTCCCTGTATTAAAAGGGTTTTTTGTTTTTTAAATTTTTATAGTTTTCATAACAGCAAATGGCCGCTTCGGGTTCACACTCCTGAATCATAACACCCAACTTATACTATACTTACATATACATTTGCATATGAGGGCACCTCTCCCTGTGCTGTCAGCGCTGCTACAACAAAACAACAAATGTGTACCCGCCATCCTTTTCCACTAAACCCTGAAGCACTAATCTGAAATCTCTATTAGGCTAAAAATCTATTTTAGCTTCAAGTAGTACAGAAGCTAAAGACCGCTAGACTCATACTTTTTTCTTCTGTGATAGAGGTTTTATATGTTATAACTAATGTGCTAATCCTGCGCGTGCTATATTTAAGTCTTTTGTTTTTATCCTTGCGTTCTCCTCTTCACCCATTTAATATTTGCTTATGTATACACTCCTTCCTTTCCTAATGCGACACTTTTTTGTGTGCGAGCCGCATGATTTCATTCAACAAAATAGAAATAAATATGAATACTGTAAAAATGAGTCAAAAGCCGTGCCAAGTTTTATTGTTATACGTCATCCTTTTACGAATTATTTGCTTAGATATGTATGTATCCTCGTTTGATGTCTGTGCTTTGCGTTTTATTTATTTACTTATTTATGGCTTGTTCGACTCGGTAAGTTTTTGTTTATAGTGACGTTATCATTGTTGGTGGGGCGAAGTTTATTGCCTTTATATTTATGCGACCTAATAGATGACAGAGTTGTTGCCTAACGCAAGCTGTTTTCTACATACTATTTGAATTTGAACGGTTAACTGTGAGTGTAAATCAATATATCAGACTCGCCCAAACGGCCTACCTGTTAGGCCGTGCCTTTTTCTGTGTAATCAAATGAAGAAAAATGTTTTCTTTTTATTATTTTAGTGCAGTAGTTGTGAGTACAGAAAGATGCAACAAATAGAGAATGTACTATGCACTATTTATATGTATACAATGGAGCTTATGGACTTTTGGACTTCTAACGAAATATTTTGGTTCTATACAGGGCATTCATGGTTTTATTTTGTGCGCTATTGCTTGCGCAGTAACATCAGCTATCTAGCATCATCTAACGGTAGTCCCAGGAAATATTGTAGAGTTGAGTTAGATTTTATGGACATCTGAAAATTTCCATACATATTTATGCTTTATTTATTTTCAACGGATAGTAGCTGACCTGGGAAAACGACGTTTGTAGGCGAGGGTTTACTATACTATATGTAGGTGTAAATGATTTTTCGATGAATGTCGTCCGATGGATATCGTTGAATGTAGTCCGCCAGCAACACGTATTGTTGAACCTCCTTATTTTAGCAACCGAGATGTGTACTGATGTGTACATAAGGCACAGTGAGTATCTGATGATGTGGACCCTCTGTTTTTTGTTGTTGTTGTAATATGATAAACATTCCCCATAAATATTTGGGGGATGTTGCTGGCTCTCCTTGGCCGCATATGATTCCGGTTCGTTCCGTTAGTATGGAACCGACTGTCGTGGAAACAGAAATTTGGCGCGCAAGAGATCAATGGTGGCCTGGAGCACCTTCCTGCTGTAGCCAATGATCGTTGAAGTCCATGGCTTCAGTTTTGGCCACAACAAAACGTTTATCGTGCCTCTGTAGAGGTCACAGTTGACTGAAATTGCGTTCTCAGCAGCATTTTCAAAGAAAAATGGGCAGACCTCCATGTGATTCAAAGCATAACAGCTTAATAAGAGTTATATAAAGAGTTAGGAGGTCTGAACTTGATTGCTTTTGATATGCACTACTTTGAATTTTTAGCAAGTGTCGAATAGATGAATCAAATGGTACAAATAAACTCGCTAGCGGCGAATCTTGCTCGATAACTTGCTAGTTGCTTTCACATGCAAATTTTTCGTCAAGTGAGCAGAGTCCAGAGATAGCGAACAGAGAAGTGGCAGAGCGAAGGCGCCTATTGTTGTTTTCAATTTAGTTTTACAGTAGTGTCTCGTATTCCTCAACATTGGACTTTCGCAATAGCAATTTTTTTACATTAAGGGGCTTTTATATGCTGAACTGCGTTATCGTAGTGCAACAGCACCTTCTTTTTCGCCAAACGCTACCGTGTCTTCTTCAATTTTTTGTGAAAGCGGTCCAAGAACTCACTGTAGTATTGTCCAGTGATTGTTCTCCCTTCTTTTAAAAAATCCATGAGGATTCGTTCACATCCGTTAGAATCCCAAAAATCGTCGCCATGACCTTTCCGGCCGATGGGGCTCTTTTCGCCTTCTTTGGAGCAGATTTACCGGGAGAAATCCACCCGAACACTGTATCGAAGTTAACAGCCGTAACCGCTGATTTCGTTCCGGTGGACACACCTATGACCTCTGTTACTTCGCGCACTTTCGTTCGTCGATCAGCGAGGATCATGTCGTGGACTTTCTGAATGATTTCCTCGGTAACCACGTCTGCCGAGCGTCATGGTCGCTCCTCATCAAAAACGGATGTTTGCCCACGTTTAAATTCGTTAAACCAATGTCTAACTGTGGTCATAGATAGCGAAGCACCCCCCCCAGGGCAGCATCCAACCGTGCTTTTACCGAATTATCGAACGATACTGCGCTTTTTGCATCTAAGCGAAAATTACGAAACACGTCTTACTCGAATAGCTGCCAAATCCAAACTAACCTCTCAATCAGTCTGAAATTTGTTTTGCTGTCGTTTGATAGATGGCAGCATACGATGCTAACACCAACTTCTCTCAGAAACGCCCTCTGCCATCAAACCGCCCTCGTAAACAAAACAAACGAATACTATTTAGCCTTTTAACAATTAATTTTATATTACCAGCTTGTTTCAATGAAAACCTCTGTTAATTCTTTTGCGAATAAAAGTATATACATACAAATATAGAAATATTTAAAATCTTAATAAACCAATAAATGATTTTTGGGAAATATTGTATTTAAAAATATATTTTTTATTATACGCTATTACCAGAGATACCAACCCATTAATTAGTTGCGCGTACCGAGGCTCTACTGTATTTTTTTTGTGTTTTGTATTTGAGATGAAGAGAGAAGAACAAGGTTTTAATGAAAACGTACTGAAGATTTGATAAATTTTCGTTTTTTTTGCGCTTACAAGTTTTCAGCGTAATTGAAGGGTCGGGCCCATTGTCTCTTAATATGAGCGGTCATTGTTTTCTTGTGAATGCATTCCAAATGAGCAGCTGTGGCAAAATTGTTTATATTGCCATATGGTTACATGATGATGGTTACAAATATGTATGAAAATGACTAATTGGAAGAAAAAATATTTTTTTTAAACCTGTTGCAATGAGTGCAAATAAATTGGAAAAGTATGCAAATGCTAAAAGCAGTTTTCTTCAAAGTACATGCTCACTGCACTTATAGTGTAAATAAAATATAATTTTTATTTTAAAAACAATTTTTTTGTTTTTGTTTTTAATAGCTTGATTCTATATCACTCCATTTGAACGCTTAGTTCGCAAGCTATAAAATTAAATGCAAAAGCGAATTTTACATAGAGGAAAAGGTAGCGAATTAGAGAGAGGGAGCATGCAAGATCGCGACAAAGCGAAGAAAAGGTAAATGACCAGACAAGATGCGCCCATTTTACAGTAGACAAATCTATAATTATACCTTGTTTTATTTTTGTTTTTAATGCAAAATTTAACGTTGAGCTCTAAGATGAATTATTTACGCCATGGTTAGCCAGACCTGTTTGCTGGGTTGTTATTATTATTGCTGCGGTATCGGAAGCGGTTTTTACTTTTTACCATAAATTAATAAAATTGTCTGCCACTACAAAAAATACTAAACACTCTTTTTTATCAAATATAAAAGTATTGGCGAGGTGTAGACAAAAATCGATTTGATTTATGTGGAAACCGTGAGTTTTTGGCGCTCGTGACAAAGCGGAAACCCACCAAAGCGTTCAAAAAAGAAAAATATACGCTAATTTTTATGGCATGTAGCAATGGTTTGTCATGCGATGACCAAGCTGTAGTGCCAATAAACCCACGCTATGTTGTATTTCCGTACTCAGCTCCAATCTCCGCTACTCACTTCAGCTGCGTGCAACTGTTATTATTTACATATTTGTATGTATTGGCTTCCACTAATCAGTTGAGTGGTCATATAAGGCAACCGCGTCCCTCATACCCTGAACAAGCATACAAAGATAGAAGTACAAACCGAATATAGGGAGTGGGACGAAAGTTGAGCCACCTCCAAGCGCTGCATAGTTCTAAAGGTAGACTCGTTTTGCTTGTCTATCTGTTTGCCTCTGCATGTTTTGTTGTGTTATGTGGGTGTTTTGGAATGGGGTCTTTGACATAAATTAACAACCAATTTGTTGCTTTGGTTTTTCTGCCCTTTCTATGCTTCGTCTCACTTGTTTTACTGCTCTCTTGTAATTAAAAACAGTGGTTTCCCCTGGCAAAACCACAAGAGGTCATACGCTTTCATGCGGCAATCGATGACAATAATGAAGCTACCAACATTCGAATGACTGCTGAGTTAGCCAAAACCGACTGTCGGTCGACGCAATCCATTAAAGTAATGGATGTCATATTAGTCGCTATATTTTGAATATTTGAGCCAAAGCCAGAAACTGAGATTAAAAGTAAAGGTGTTTTTTTTACACATTTTTTTACATTATTTCAAAATAGAAGATTTGATAAAATAATATTTTAAAACCTGCTGCCTCTAAAAGTTTATTTTATATACAATCTCAAGCTCATTGGCATCTCATCTTAATAGTGAAGAATCGGTTTTCTTATTTTAACTTTCAATACAGGGCGTTATCCATCATTGCAACGCTCCAAGCGCACCTTTCATGGCTCGAAAGGGTACTAGAAGTTGAACTTCTATCAGCTCCTTAGCGTGGGACGCTTTCTCTTTCACAGCACAATCTACTTCTTGATTGGTGCGTTAAACGCTTACGCGATGTTGGCCTAGTTTAACAAATCGTGTCAGTCGTTTCTTTTTCGTGCTAACCGGCACCAGTTGGGAACACCAAGTGAAACCAAGTCATTCTCCTCTTGATCTTTCCAACGCAGAGGAGGCCTTCCTCTTTCCCTGCTACCACCAGCTGGTACCGCATCGAATACTTTCAGAGCCGGAGCGTTGGCATCAATTCGGACGACATGACCTAGCCAACGAAGCCGCTGGATCTTTATTCGCTGCGCTATATCTATGTAGTGGTAAAGCTCATACAGCTCATTGTTCCATTGTATACGATACTTGCCGTCGCTAACGAGCAAAGGTCCAAAAATCTTCTGCAGAATCTCTCAAATACTCCAAGGGGGACGCCTCATTGGATATTGTCATCGTCCAAGCTTCTGCGCCATACGTTAGGACGGGCGTGATGAGAGCATTGTAGAGTGTTAGTTTTGTTCGTCGAGAAAGAACTTTACTATTTATTTGCCTACTTAGTCCAAAAGTATTACTTGTTGGCAAGAGAGATTCCCCGTTGGATTTGAAGGCCGACATTGTTATCGGTGTCTTACAACCTCGAAATCATAACTGTTAATAGTGTTGTGGGTGCCGAGACGCGAGTGCGCCGACTGTTTGTTTGATGACAGGAGGCACTTATTTTTGTCCTCGTTTACCACCATACCCATTCGCTTTGCTTCTTTATTCAGTTTGGAAAAGGCAGTACTAACAGTGTGGTTGTTAAGATCGATGACATCAACCCAGGATATCTGGTTGGGCGCTGGGACCCGCCTCGTAAAAATCGCTCCAATGAAAAGAAAAATAAAGCCTCGGATGAGAATTACCTAGACTACTGCGAACGAACTAAGGACTAGATATGAGGGCATGCACATGGAACGTTCACAGCTACAATGGACTTGGCTAAATGACGGAATGAACCCGCGTAAATTCTTGCTCTATTTATTAGATTTTATTTCTGCAATTTCTTCCATAATATGCGAAATATACAATTACACACTTAGCATCCTTAAGAGCGTTCCCAGCGAAATTATTTCTATGTTACCAGAAAAGCACCCAAACATTTATAGGTATTTACATGAAAGAGGGCTAAGTGGCTAGTTTGGTTGGCAACTCAGCTGTATTAGTTGCAGGGTATATCTCAGCTTGGACACTTGGAGAAGTTTATGCGCCCTTTGAAGTATAATCTGGGAATAGAATAGAGCAGCGGTCCCTCTTTTAGTCAATTGAGCTTCATCTAAGAAAAAGTTTGTAAGAGTGGCGTTCACTCCTATTATCATACGGGGCCACCTCGTAAATAACTGTGCATTTCCGTAAATTCCCTTTTCATCTTCAGCCTCAATGCCGACTTCTCCGCTGCTGTTTTTTCCACATATGTACCTATAATGAAAGAAACTGGAAAATGGAATAGTATGCAGATATACAGCCATAAAAATACAATTTTCTAGTTTTTTGTTGAATTGCCGTGGTTGTATTTTACGCTAGCTGCATTGCCGCTGGTCATTGGGAAAGGCGTGCGCTTTCACTGCCTATTCGACTATGCACGATGCCGGCAAAATAAATATGTACACATTTACACAGCTTAGTACATATGTAGATATGTATTTGAACTCATTGAATGCGAATGTTTTTGAATGTCCACATTTGAGGCAAAACTGCAGTTACATGTCTACATATGTTTGTATGTACTGTAAAGTGTATGCATTGGTAGTATATTGGGACATAAATAAAAACATCTTTTCAAAGTCTATAAAAAGTCACATCCAGTTGGCGCTAGCAACTTTTGGTGCAACATACCAATCTCATCGAGGCTTAGCAGCGAATTTGTAAGTAATTTCAAATGTACATCTCATTTTATACAGTTTTGAAGTGATGGGTTGTGTTTTCAATAATTTAAAATATGCATAATCAAAAAATATATTATGATATAATTTACTGTTTTTAAATAATAGTTAATTAAAAATGGTTAAAAAAAATTTGTTTTGGCGCACTGGATGCTAAACCCGTCTAGCTGCCAAACTCGGACATTTACAGGGAAAGTGCTAAACAGTCTCCTCTGTGAGAGGTCCCGACAGCTTCTGCAATGGGGGTTAAATAGTTATGGACTTCGAAATAGGGCTTTCGAAATAGCACATGAAGAAATGGAGCTCCATCTATTCTGCGCTTTCCTGAGAAATAGCAATAACATTCAGGAGGATGCCGATGGCCGGGTAAGAGGTCTCCGAAACCAATTCAGTACCCCTCGTGGCAAGCTCATCAGCAATTTAATTTCTTTATTAAATTTCTATGTATTATAGAATCTGAAAATCGAGTTTTTTTTTCATTTATAAGTTTTCGAGATATACCCAATTTACCCGTTATTGAGCAAAAAAAAGTGGTACCACTTAATCACGTTTATCTTACGAACTAGTTGGACAATCTTATATCTCCTTGTAGCAAACGAAGGATAATAAAATTCCCCTTAAACACTTTTTGACAGGTCTAATAGTGTTTCAGAAATTGATTAATAATTTCTGATTTTTATTTTTTTTTCCAATAAAAAACTTAAAAAAATCAAACTTAAACAGGAAAAAAATAAAG
This sequence comes from Anastrepha fraterculus, assembly GCA_037575425.1. Classification (NCBI taxonomy): domain Eukaryota; kingdom Metazoa; phylum Arthropoda; class Insecta; order Diptera; family Tephritidae; genus Anastrepha; species Anastrepha fraterculus. Next base: position 32,099 of record JAYXIM010044831.1, on the reverse strand, counting down.
AAAATCAAACTTAAACAGAATAAACAATTAAAGGGTTTTTCAATTGGCGCGGGTCGATTTTGGCGCCCTGTGGTTTTGGTGACATCTGTCAAATCTTTTGTTTATTATTCAGTTGATTCAAATGATAAAACTTTATTATCAAAATGAGTGTTCATTAACGCAAACGTTGCGCGCATTGCGCCCATTTCGCCCATTTTTCGGTAGACGTGGTGGCTCTTCCAATTTCTTATGGCCCATATTGAACCATATGGACCTAGACGACATGACGGCGCTACGTGCCACACAGCAAACGCCATTTTATTCCATTTCAACATCTACCCGCCCTTATTGAAAAACCCTTTAAAAAAAAAAACTAGCTAATTCGAAACGCGATATCTTGCACAGTTTTTATTATTTTTTTCTTGGTTTTTTATTGATATTTTGTAAAAATATAGTTTATTTTAAAACAAATACTGTATAAATGAATGTTTCAAAATTTTTACAAGATTTCTGAAAAATCGACAAACTTTCATCAAATTTTCGAACTATTTAATAGGAATTTTCAAAAGAATATGCGTACGCACTTTTATATCCCATTGCATTTTTGTACAATAAAGTGCAAGTTTGAAGTAGCTTAAAATTCTTGTTGATTTTTGATAATATTTTCCCTGATGGTATTGCGCATTTTCTCCATATAAGGAATGCGCGACATTTGTTTTATACGTTTTTATTGTTTATACCAATTTTGTAACAGATATCGCACAAATAACAAGTCATTCTTCTTATTCGGAATTATTAAGTGATTTGCATGGCGGAGACATCATTAATGCATATTTTTGTAAAATAGACTTGTGTTTCCCCAAGTGCTAAATGAATCCAATGGGGTGGTGCAGTATGTCATACAGCGCTTGAGGATATCACTTTATGGATGCGCAGTTATGTTGACCAAACCAATGCCAGAAATGGGGCTGCCATTTGACCACATAGATCATGTGATTTAACACCTTTTGACGGCGGTGCGTTAAGTCACTGGCTCAAGCTGATATATTAAATACAATTGATGGCTTGGAGGTCAACATTTGGTACGTTATTATCGAGATATTCCCCATTATGCTGAAAAAGTTTATAAAAAGTTAAAGCGACCGAATGGTCGGTCTTCGATAATACAATAATATAAAAAACACTGTTGAATAATTTTCACTTTAACTGGCGCCTGAGCGGGGACCGCCTTTCAAACGGAGATATCTGGTGAATATCCTTGGCGACTGAGTGCGTCGATGATGCCGGACGGAGAAAGTTTGTGCTGTGAAAAACAAACAAATTTTTATAAAATAAATTGAATAAAAAGTGAAGTGAAAAGGAGATATCCTTTTGAGGCAAGAAAAATTAAGGCTAACGAATTTGTTAGCCAAAAAAAGGAGGCAAACAAAATTTGAAATGTGTATGCCGGGGAAGGCTATCAAATAATAAAAAATATTTAAGAATGAATAAATTAAACCAAATAAAACAACCTGCGAGTCATTGGTATATTTTTTTAATTTGTGAAAAAGAAAATTTTAAATAAACAATGAATGGAAATCATAAATTTTTAAGTGCTCCAATTTGGGTTGAAGAACGCATCCGCTATCTTTCAACGGATGATCGATAATGTGTTACTATAGACATAGACGGCAACATTGTCTTCGGAAGAAACATAGGCGAGCATTTGAGGAATGTCGATATCAAAATGTTGATGGAAGCTAATTTGAGAGTTAATTTAGAAAAAACGAAGTTTATGAACACAGTGGTAGAATTTCTCGGGTATATAACCACTTCAGAGGGAATCGAACTAGACTCGTCAAAAGTTAGAGCAATCGAATCTCTTCCATCCCCAAAGACATTGAAAAACCTAAAGAGCTTCCTGGGAATGACGTCCTATTAACGGAAGTTCATCCGTGACTACGCCCAGGTTGCGAAACCCTTAACTTTGAGAATTTTCTCGAGATCTCGTATCGTATCTCTCGTTATGTAAAAAAATATAAATACCCCTTCAATAGTGGAACAATCGCTCTTTCAACTGAGCCTAGTTTTGAACGTACGACAGTTTTGCTGAAAAAAACTGAAAATATGACACCTTGTTAATTATATTTAAAGTTTTACTTTTATAAAATCATATTGAATTATTTTAAGCTAGATGTATTTTTTATTTTCTGCATATCTACCAGTTTGCTGCTTGCCTTGCCACTTGTTTGTTTATTGCAGCATACAACTGCGCTTGCAACACAAAAATTCCGCTCCATAAAATACGAACATTTTTACATATATGCATACTACTGTGTCCAAAAAATAAGGTGACATTTGATTTTAAACTGCGCGCTTTGAAGGATTAGGAGAATTCTTTTTTTTTTTAGGTTAGGTAGTACTGTGAGTGACATCTATGTCAAATTTCATGTGAAATATTCATTTACTGTTTGAGATACGCGTCGTTTTGTGAGCTGCTAAAAGTGAGTTTCTCGTTTTTTGCAATGTCGAAATTTGTTGAGCAAAGAATTTGCATTAAATTTTGTTTGCGGAATCAATTTTCGGATACGTTGAGGATGGTGCAGAAAGCCTTTGGTGATGAGGCTATGTCTAAAAAAAATGTTTACAAGTGGTATAGTGAGTTCCAAGCCGGTCGTGAACGTGTCGAAGACGAAGAGCGTCCTGGGCGACCATCAACCTCAACTGACGAAGCTCACGTCCAACAAATCAAAGATTTGGTGTTGAAAAACCGTCGATTAACGATTAGAGACCTTGCTGATGATGTTGGCATATCGAAAGGCTCAGTCAATACCATTTTGAAGGATGTTTTGGGCCTCAAGCGCGTCAAATCTCGACTGGTACCGAAAGCATTGAATTTTTTGGACTCGTAATTCGTGATCATTTCATCAAAAACTCAACCCATATCGTTCCGCAACCACCGTATTCACCTGATCTGGCACCGTGCGACTTCTGGCTGTTCAGCAGGCTCAAAAGACCGCTCCGGGGACACCGTTTTGACACGATAGAGAAGATTCAAGCCGCAACGAAGACGGAACTGAAGGCCATCCCGGAAAGTGACTACAACCAGTGCTTCGAAAATTGGAAAAAACGTTGGCGTAAGTGCATTGTGTCGGGAGGGGATTACTTTGAAGGGGATGAAATTGATTTGGAAGAATAAATAAAGAATTTTCCAAATAAATACAATGTCACCTTATTTTTTGGACACAGTAGTATATGTATGTATTTACATGTGTACCTTTAAATACTATTTCAGTGAACTGCCGTGCCGGCATGGCATGTGTTTATTCACTACTTAAAACGCCTCAAATTCTCATTTCTAATTTTTTTTTATATATTTTATTTTTGCTGCACTGCATTCAAATAGAATTAAATTTGGATTCTTGGCACTCACTCGCAACTTCTAAAGTCGTCCAAAAATATGCCAACTTGCCATACATACCTACTTACATGCATATTGGGTTCTCTAAAAAGTTCGATAACAAATAATAATAACACAATAAATTAAAAAAAGTTTTTAAATATTTGTTTCATTTTTTAAATGAATTTCAATAAAAGAAAATAATTTCTAACGTTAAATTATAAAAGATAAATTTGGCTAGATATTGCATCTAATGATTGCACAAATCTCTACTCCATTGATCAATATATTATTTAATTTTGATTTTTTTCATAACACATTCTTTTTAATTACATTTTTTTTAAATACATGTTTCTTGTAATAAAATCATTTTATATTGTTTTTTTAATTTAAGTTTTGTTTTAATTAATTTTATTACAATTTTTTTTGTGTAAAGTTTATTTAATAAATTAATTTAATTGCATTTGTTCCTAAACATTTCAGAGAAACCAATATACGAGAACTTACTTATATATGCACAGGCGTTCGATGATATTTGCATTAGCGAACAACCCAAGTGTAGCGCCTAGTTTTTTACATTTCCTTTTCATTTTAATTTTCCCTCTGAGGAAATGCAGCAATTTCGTTATTTACCAGGTATTTGAAGTTAATGAAGCGATGCCGTGATTTTACTTCATGAATTCGTAGTCTTTGAAAGGCGTAAAAATGGAATTTCCACAGATTTAGTTTGCAAAAAATCTGTGCATTCGAAGTTAATTGATTTCTATTTCCATGCGCCTCTTGAAAGTTCAGATTTAGCTCCGCTACACAGCATTCGCACAGCTAGACAAAAATGAAAATTTCCCCGATTAAATTAGTACTGTGACTAAATTTGTGTGAACTTCGTCTGTGGGAATGCGTTACATAGCCAAAAGAAGATTTTTCAGGTTTTTTACAAGAAATGGTACGGCATGTCGGCAAAGGAAAATAATATATCACGTCGAATAAGTTTTAGTCCTTTCGTAGCTAAAGTTACGAGTTATTTAAACATACATGATATTATGTGAAGTATGTGCCATTGGAAGCTACAACTTTCCATTTTTCAGGCAGCATACGGATTCCTCTGACAAAAATTCGAGTTCTTTTGACTTGATCCATTCATTGAGCCAGTTTGCGTTGCTCTCGTGAGGAGTGAACCACTCTCCAATAAGGGCTGACTGCATTGATCGGAACAGATGGTAATCCGAAGGAGCAATGTCTGGGGAATACAACGGGTGGGGCAAGATTTCCCAATTCAGTCCCTCTAAATATTTCTGCACCGATTTAGCAACGTGTGGCCTGGTGTTGTCATGTATTAAAATCAGTTTGTCTTATCTACTGTCCCATTTTGGCCGCTTTTCTTTGAGAGCTCGATCCAAACGCATTAGCTGCAGTCAGTAACGATCGCCAGTAATGGTTTCTGTTGGTTTAAGAAGTTCATAATAAATGACACCTTTCTGATCCCCCCAGATACAAAACATAACCTTTGAAGCATGAATATTTTTTTTCGTTGTCGATGGACCTTGTGGTTCACCTGGAAGGCTCCAACATTTTCTCGGTTTATCATAATAGATCCATTTTTCATCGCCCGTGAGGATGCGTTGCAGAAAACCTTTTCTTTTCTGCCGCTCAAAAAACATCTCACACGTCGCCAAACGTGTCTCTTCCAATTGCTGTGGCACCCAGTTACCTGCTTTCTGGACCATTCTCATCGCATGCAAACGTTTACGGACGGTAGATCTATCAACATCCAACTCTTTAGACATATCATCAAGGGTTAGACATAGACAATAATTGTTGTAGTTGAGTATCTTCGAATTTTTTCGGTGCCCCTTCGCGATCTTTATTACTCACGTCGAAATTGCCACTTTGGTAGTGTCGAAACCACTCTTTACAAGTTGTATTTGATGGAGCGAGATTACCGTAAGTATTGATCAATATACGACACGTTTCAGTTGCATTTTTGTTTAAAAGGTAATAATGAAGCGAACGCGAACGTAGACATTTTTGACGTCAGATAAAAATGTATCTATACGCTTCAAACGAATGTCAACTGCTGCAATCGAGACCTCACATATACACCTACAAATCACCAGTATATTACTAGAGCGAACTCAAAAATAGTATCAGCAGCGAAACCCATTTTATGAGGGCGGAAACTTATTCCCATACCCAATAAGTTCTGATAAGTAGCATAATTTGAAGAGGTAGCGTTTTTAGATCAACAATAAAAACTCACTTAAACCTACAAGTCCAACGCTTCTTTTTTCTGGCTCCACCTGGGTCTAACGTTAGATGAGAGGACGACGACCGATGTCATCACTGCACTGGGCGGGGCTTTAAAAACTTTTAAAACAACAACCGCTAAACATGTCATGCAAGAGCTACTGAATTGCTCCCTTGTCAGTCGATTCTACTTTACTGGAACCGTTTTTGTCATTTAAAAGGGAAGTGTTTGGAGACCTACACAGACAGATAGCGCATAGGAAATGTGAAAGTCCACCAAAGTACTGGTAAGTTTTGCGCAGACGGTTCAAAAATGAGGTTTCATTTTAGACAAGGATGATATTTTACCAGGTTTGCTCTTTAACTATGGTGAAAAAGAAAATTGTGAGGGGAACTTCGGCTGCCATGCCACTTGGGGATTCGGCAGTCGAATTCTGCACGATCATTTCACACGTATTCACACACTCGTCCAATCAGTAGTTGTGCAATAGCAACATGAGCGACGACTGTGTTGATTTTTTTCGCATATCACTAACTCAATCTTATCGTCAGCTGAAATCTGCACGATCATTTTACATGTATTCACATACTTGTCCAATCAGTCGTTGTTCAGACGGCAACAAAGTGCCATTGGTTGATTTTTTTGTATATCACCAACACAAGCTAAATTTTGTTAAAAACATACCTAATGACGTTAGCCCATCAACTTTGAAATATTTCCATCTTGGTTTTAGAGACCTACGCTACGTTCAAAAATGTCATTGTATCCTAATTAGCGGAAAAAATTACTACAAAGATCATGCGGGGTGAATCTGTTGGATATCTCTGTGTTTATTGGAAATCCACATAGAATCTCAACGTCTACACTCTAATTAATAGAACAATATCAAAACCAGATCATAATATTTTTTTTAAATAAATTCTATACAGTTTTGAAAAATATGCAAAACTTTGTCATAACTTCTATACAATACCTATATCTTGAGACTCGATCTACAGTGGGGCTAAGCACATAAACGGAAGGGTAAAGACCGAATCATTCCGGTACGTAGAATCTACTGTTTTGGGAACGTCATTTTGGTACGTAGAATTGAATCTTAATTATATTCCAGATATTGGAACACATCAAACTCCTATCTATTGGAGATAGATTCTGGCATGCCAAACATATTTTCCTTAAGTGAATCAGCAACGTACGCTGATAAACATCTCATGTTTACAAGTTTTCACAGCAGTTGGTTCTACATTACTGGAATCGTTTCCATCACAGTCAGTCGGTTCTACGTTGCGGATACGACCGCCAAATGTATATCCGGCTAAGGACTGTCATCCTAGCACCCATGCATGGAGAATTTTTATACTACTACAACAACAACAACTTTACCGAAATGGCTTGGCAGCATTACGATGCATTTATGAGGAATGTTTATGTTATTACAACAACAACTAACCATCTCTTCACATGTCTACTCTAACCAGCTAATCTAAAACACCTCTGCCTTTGGTACGACTGTGTCGTAAAACCGCTTTCTGTGCACCTACCGTTAGAAGACTTCGATGAGAAAAAACTTTACCTGCCACCGATCTGGGCAAGGCTTAGTAAGGCTGCTACAATAGCTGAAAAAAAAAACATCACGATTCACAGGTCGTATTCTAAATTCTGGCTCTTTGCTTTAAACTGACCTCAGACCTCAATCATTGTCTGCCGAAAGACGTGATCTCATGGTAATACGCTCACATTGGAGATTGCAACAGTATTTTAATTAATTTCCTTGTTTCTTTGAGGGGATACCTAAAGTACTCTTTCATCATTTGAATCAATATGGGCATTTGAATTTTTGTAGCATTAATAAAATAGTTGTGCAACATGCCAAAAACAAAACACAGAACATCAATTTGCAGTTGGTGCTGACAAAATAGTTTCTTGTTTGCTGTAAAAGGACATTTGCATTACAACTGGTTTACCCAGCTAAGGCTTAGTGTCTAAATAAGCAATCACGTTTAATGCAATGCTTAGTGTTCACATGCATAGCACTCATATACATTCATACATATGTACATGTGCACTCATTTGTACTTAGCGCATATATCCATAAACTACAGTTACATCATTTATTTACTAATATTTGGCTTTTGCACGAAGTCGCTTCCTTCATTTCTACTTCTTCTCCTTTGTGTAATATTCATTAAAACTAATTCGCGCTCGTAAATCTGTTGAACCATGAAGGTAATCAATTTCCCAGCGAGGCGGGCCGGTCGGCTGGTCACACAAAAAACACCCAATTTTGCCTTACAACCAAATTGAGTAGGAAATATCACGATACGTGCCAAGATTGCCACACTCCATTCCCCACTGTTCATCAGCAAGGCAAAACACCTTTTCTGCTTCAATGATTTTCAAGTCTTTATTTTGGAATTTTTCTTCATTTCGTTTGCCCGTTTGGGAATTTTCAAATGTACTCTATCTCTTACTACTCGTTCGACTGAAATTCAACTATACGAGTTTTTTTATATTTGCCATTTTCAATGTATTCCAATTGATTTTTGATTTTCCATTTAGTAGTTTTTTGCACTAATATTCTGCTCTCATTCGTATTTCAGACGTTGCAATCGAGACAACAACGACACTTCAAGTAAAGCAAATAAACAACAGCGCAACAAAAGCCGCTTGAAAGGCAGCAAACAGACACAACAATAAAATTAACTCTTTCCTGCGGCAACAATTCACAAAAAGGTCCTCAACTGAGACCCAATTGTCTAGCATTTTATATCATCATTTCCAACGCATCCCATTTTTTACAATATTCAACGCATCCCATTTTTTACCTTTTCCCTTCGCATAATCTAAACTCTCTTTTGACAAATCGTATAAGTTCATACAAGAGGAGCCATTATGACTGAGGATACAGAATATAAGAAATTGCCCGTGGACGAGCGTTGCGTACACAAATTGTGGAAAGCGCGCGTAGATGGCTATGAAGAAGCGGCCAAAATTTTTCGTGAAATCGACGATGAAAAATCGCCAGAATGGATGAAGTTTTTGGGCCTCATAAAAAAGATGGTCGTCGACTCGAATGTAGTCGCCCAAGAAAAAGGACTCGAGGCGGCTTTGATATTTGTTGAGAATTGCGGTCAGGCGGGCAAAACAGTGGGCGATGTCATGGCGGGCATTGTGCAGAAGTGCATTGCAGCACCCAAAGCCAAAACCAAAGATATTGCCGTGCAAGTGACGCTCAGGTATATTGAAATTGAAAAGCAGGAGGCTGTCATGGAGGAGCTCATCAAGGGCATGGAGCATAAGAATCCAAAAATTGTTGCCGCCTGTGTGTCGGCCACAACAATGGCGCTGCGTGATTTTGGCAACAAAGTAGTCGGTGTAAAACCACTGATTAAGAAGCTGGCACCACTGATGAGTGATCGCGATAAGACGGTACGTGACGAAGGCAAACAGTTGGCCATAGAGATTTATCGGTGAGTGTGGCAAACGGTGTGCAGTTCTACGTGTGGCGATACTAATTGGTTTTTTTTTGCAGCTGGATTGGCGCCGCAATGAAACCACAAATCACCTCATTGCCTCAGGTCACACTCAAAGAGCTAGAGGATGAATTTGATAAACTCAAAGGAGAGAAGGCTGAACCGTCAAGGTGATTTTAAAACAGATATATATATGTATATAGAAATGTAGCTGCTGACCTTTCGAAATTAATAAATTGTTTTCCTTTACTTCATTGCAGATATCTCAAATCACAACAGGAAAAGCAACAGCAAATTTCTGCCGCCGCAGCAGAGCACGATGAAGCTGGTGATGGTAATTATTTTTCTTATTAAACTTTAACTAAATTGCTCTGTCAACGGTAGAGTTAAGAAGAAATTCTTAAGATTTAATTCTTGCCTTATTAACAACTTTTAAACTCGCATATAAAAAACTAGATTTCTGAATTTCACATAAAGACAAAATCGATTGGCTAATAGACCAAAGTTAATAAATACAAAGCTTAAGTTATTTGCTATCGATAAACCGCTTAAAGTACCAAAAGTGTGCAGCATTTCCGCGACAATCCGGAATACGTTATTTTAAATTGTGACATTTCGCTTTCTCATAGAGCATTTTTTGCTCTTCTCATTGCACAATCTTCACAGGGTTGAAAGGCGAATTTGACTCAATTTATGCGCAATTAGGGGAGAAACCGGTTTAGGAGGCCAACATTTTGGTATTTTTCGAGAATTTTTTGAACAAAGAAGGAATAATCAGAAATTGTTTAAGTTTAGAGGATATTTTATTTATATTTTTTTATACTTTTACATTTTTTTGAAGCTATCTCCGCGGGAGATAGTGGGTTTTGGAGCGTGCTGTCCATGGATGATCGCCATCCGAGTGTCTTGCTGATGGTAATTCCTTAAGTTGCAATTTTTCTCTGAAATCAACAGCAATTTTTTTTTATTAACAACATATTTCCCAAGAATATGAACCTAATTGTGGTAAACAAATATTGAAAATTGCATGCTTTTGAGGCGCTTGAACACAAAGTAGTTTTTTATTCCATATTTTTTCATCTATTTTGCTTAAGAAACTATATTTTAAATAATAATATAATTCCAGAATTAGGTTCATATACTATAAATTAGAATTGAATAAAGAAAAAATCCCGAAAAATTTTAGAACGATTGATCGATAACTTTTTAAGCTTGATTGCCCACCAGTTGAAAAAAACTCGTTTCGAGAAAAACGCGTTTGAAATAAAGCATCGTATCGTAAGCGCTACGGGGCCGAACCGACGGGCTCTCACTTAAGTGCTCATAGCATCGGGAATAATACGAATTTAGCTTTAAAGATTTTACCACATATTCTTCGGTAGTTATACTAACGATTTATGCAATAAAAAAAATCGATTTTTTGATCGATCTAAACCGGTTTCCCCCTTAATTGCACAATTTATTAATTGAGTTGTTGTATGGTAAATTAAGCTCAATTAAAGCCGTAGTTTAAGGGGTTATATACAGTGAGAAGGCCGAAAAAAGCGAATTTTCCTGAATTTTTTCTGACAAAACTTTTAAATTTACTGATCTTAAAATTTGTACACATATTATGTTGTCTTTTAACTGTATTTTAAGATATAGTATTAGTAAAAATATTTATTTGGAAAGAAGCTACACCTTCTAGAAAAAAAAGCAAAATCGGTTTTTGACCAAAATTTCGGCCTTAAATTGTTTATAAAAAAAACATCGGTGAGATTAAATCAATTAAATACTAAAAAAATATATTTAAGAAGTTCGTGTTAAAATTTGAGACTAATCGGTTTAGCCGTTTTCGAGTATGTTGGTCACCTACTTTGAAAACACCATTTTGAGAAAAACGCGTTTAAAGTTTGAAAATCACTTTACATAGGATAATTGTTTTTTTTTAACTTGCATGGAGTTGTCTATTCCATGATCATATAATATACCCTACGCCTCTTCGGCAGCTTCTAATAACTCGAACTGATGTTGTCTGCGGGTGTTCACGCGTGCTCTGTGATCGGAAATGTTCACGTGCTGCTCATCTTCTTTTTCGGCATATGAATGCGCATGCGCATTGGGCCCAAGTGTAATTTCTATTGCCTTCATATAATTCAATAGTGATGTCTTTCCTTCATTAAATATGCCGGCAGTTATGCATGCAGCGATTTCCACAGTTTTCGAACGGGCCGGAACATTTTTGGGAGAGATTTTCCAAATCAGTTGATTGTAGCTCTCGTATTTGTTTTGGTTAAAACCTATTGAGATTGCAGTTGATATATTTGATTAATTTTATTTAGAAATTTACAAGTCGATATTAATGCGGTCACAGTAACAGGAAGAGTAAAAATTAGAAACAGATGATGAGTAATGAGTGTTGCCAGAAATAACTTGAACACGCCCTCTCAATATGCGGATCATCTAAGTAGTTAAACCAAGTCCAGTACGACATCTTTCGTGATTAACTTTTGAGAGTGATTTCGTCATAACATCTGCAACCATATTTTGCGTTGATATGTGTTGTAGCTTCAAATGGCCAGCGGCGACTGTTTCACGAATGAAATGATGTTTAATGTCGATGTGCTTCGTGCGAGCATGAAAAACAGGATCACCAACCAAACATTGAGCTCCTTTATTATCAACAAAAATTGTTATGTCGATAAACTCTCGTAGACCAAGCTCAGTTAACAAACTTCGTAAATAGATTGCTTCTTTCGTTGCTTCTGCCAAGCTAATATACTCCGCTTCCGTTGATGATAGTGCGACCGTGCGCTGCTTTTGCGACTTCCAGGTAATCGCAGCGCCGCTAATTAAAAATACGTAGCCGGTATATGAACGACGATCTACGGTACAACCTCCCCAATCAGCACCCGCGTAGCCAATCAGTGGGTCATTCGTCTTACGAAACACTAATCACCTATGTGCCGAGCCAGCAAGATATCTCAGAACTCTCTTCGCAGCCAACCAATGGCACATAGATGGGTTAGTTACATACTGTGCTAAACGCGATACAGTATTAGCTATGTCAGGTCTCGTTGCCACTGACAAATACATCAAACTTCCAATTAATTCTCTATAATGATTTACTTCAGACAGCTTTTTCGAATCTGAAAACTTAACATTCACTTCGGATGGCGTCATTACAGGATTGCAATCTTCCATACCATATTGCTTCAACAAATTCATTACATAACCTGTAACCACCTACACAGCTTTCTAATAAATTCTCACTGCTGAAATCTGTGTAAATCGGAAGTATAGCCTCAGCAACATCTTCTGGTAATGGCTCATAATCATGTTCGAAAGTGGATAGTTGATTGGCAGCTGCAGCCCTCTGCACCATGAGTCTGGTACGTCCGGGCACTTGTCGTGTTGAGGTTTTTCGTCAGTTGAACAATAATGAGTTTTTTTTTTTGTATTTTTTTTTTCTTTTTTTTTCTTTTTTGTATTTTTTGTATTTTTTTTTTCTTTTTTGTTTTCAACTGTTTCGACTTTTATTTTGACACAATCTCGGAGACGCGTGCCCATTCATTTCTGTACGTGTCCAATACATTATTTTGATCACCGTAAGGTAGGTGCAGCATCGTGTTGGAGTCATCGTCTCCGATGTAGTTTTTGTACATGACTACAAGTTTTTCTACTGAACGTTTGAACATTTCGACGACTGAATCTACTTTCATTTTCCCGGAAGAACCAGAATGCTGCACTTTTTACCCTAATCCGAGGACTCCAATGACAAATAAAAATCTTTGATTTATTTCATAAGAGTGCGCGACAAAAGGACTAGAATTTATGTTACGATCTGCACACTTATCACTCTGCAAAACAATTTTAAAACCAAGTCCTCGTTTACAGATCTTACATTTCACATATTCAGAAATTGCTGCAAACACTGTTATAAAACTTAAACTGCGATACTCAACAGACGGATCACGAGGAACTGAGATTTCCTGTTGTTCTTTTAATTTTTTTTGCCGAGGCACTGAAACTACTTTTATCCGTTTCAGCTGTTTTTGGATTAAAAACATTTTTGCGCTTTTTTGTTCTCGACTTACGTATGTTAAGAGATTTTCCCATCTCCCTAGAAGACTTCATTCGAGAAAATTGCAGAAAATTATGAACGAAATCACAAATTTCCTGCTTGGCTTAGTTGCTTGTACTGACTACCAATCTTAAATATTTTCCAGTTTGGGGAGAGAAAAATAAAAATTTACCTTTCAGGTATAAAAACAAACAAACACACTGTTGCTTTACGCATTTAAATATATTAGAATGGAACATTTAAAATAGGCAGGTGCATAAAAGGGACAGCGTTCCAGGTAAGCGCTGCCGCTCCGGCCTTGTACTTTCAAGCACTCTGAAATGCTTCTTCAAATTTGCGTGTAACTTCGAAAATATTCACTGCAACGATATTAAATTTTCCGTGTGTATTCTTAAATATACCTATGTACATTGGTTGAATTCTTGTATAGTAATTAAGCTCATTGCCTTTAAGCAATTTTAATTTCTCAATTACGCAATAAGGGCGCATACTTTTAGGCGCTTATCTGGAATGCTGCTGGAGTGATTTAGCCGGATATACAATCCGGCACATTCTGGTAACGTAAATGCGAATGTCGTAGAAATGGCAGTAGAATTTCTTATATTCCCTAGTGCTGACACAGTGTCGAAAAATATTTGATTTTCATTCTGATCATTTCTGCGCTATATAACAGTTTCATTGTCAACATCTAGGAATAAAGTAATTAATTACAAATCGTCTTTTTTCTGGGTCATTAACACTCATTTTGCTGCATTCCCCAGATATGTTCCTCTACAAATTTCCATACATTTCTTTTCAACTCTTCCGCTTTGCGCGCACCCACCCAAATGAGCTCACCATAGCAAACTATATCAACTAAAGTGATTTAGGAAATTTAAAATTTTTGCCGGGTTTTATTTTGTACGTAGCTTTTTTTTAGATATTAGAAATGCGATAAACGTGCCCGGAAATGCTGTCGGTTAGCTTAATTGCCACTTTGTCACGCAACAATGGACACATTCGCAATTTCTCTATGCTACAATAAAATTAATTTACTTCTACCCAACCACGCCTCGAAAACACAATTTTCTCACCTTTATTTATTGCGTTTTTCAATTTTTATTTACAATTCATTTTATTCATATGTAATTAATTTTTTTTCCTCGCCTTTTGCTTTGTAGATGATGATGGCGAGGGTGAAGAAGTTGTTGATCCAATGGATCTCATTGATCCAGTTGACATACTCTCGAAAATGCCCAAAGATTTCTATGACAAATTGGAGGAGAAGAAGTGGACATTGCGTAAGGAATCGCTAGAAGCACTCGAAAAACTTTTAACAGAGAATCCAAAATTGGAGAACGGCGAATATGGGATACTGGTGAATACATTGAAAAAGGTCATCACGAAAGACACCAATGTGGTGCTGGTCGCAATGGCCGGAAAGTGTCTGGCAATGTTGGCCAATGGCTTGGGCAAGCGTTTCGGCACCTATGCAATGGTAAGTAGGTTTAGTTTAAATTATTTTTGATTTAACTATTGCGTTGCCAAAATTTCTTGTTATTTAAATAATAATCAAACACTCCTTAACAATTACTGTCTTCTGCTTTTATTTTTATTGTTAACTTTCCTCTAGGCTTGCGTGCCCTCTCTTTTGGAAAAATTCAAAGAGAAGAAGGCCAATGTTGTGGCCGCGCTTCGCGAATCCATGGACGCTATCTACCCTTCCACCAGTTTGGAAGCTATGCAGGAATCCATCGTCGAGTCGCTGGGCAATAAAAATCCAAACGTCAAATCGGAGACAGCTTTCTTTCTCGCTCGTGCCTTTGCACGCACTCAACCAACTGCGATCAACAAGAAATTACTCAAATTGCTTGTGACCACACTTATAAAGACATTAAACGAACCTGATCCCACAGTACGTGATGCTTCAGCAGAAGCTTTGGGCACTCTACTCAAGCTAATGGGCGATAAATCTGTGGGACCTTTCCTGATTGAAGTGGATGCACTTAAGATGGCAAAGATTAAGGAATGTCAAGAGAAGGCCGAAATTAAAGTGAAAGTGATAGGCCCCAAAAAGGAACGACCTGCTACTGCGCCAGCGTCCAAAACTTCAGTTACAGGCTCAGCTGGTAATGTGGGTTCGGGTGCATCGTCACGTAGCGGTTCCACCGAACCGAAGCCAGTGTCGCGTCCTGCTACCGCAGGAGGCAAGAAGTCAGTTAAACGTGCAGTAGGTGGTGGTAGTGGTGGTGCCGCAACACTCTCCAAATCCGCTAGTAGCGCTAAAATGTTGGCTACTGAGCGTGAAATGTCACTCGAAGAAGTACAAGCCAAGGCTGAGGAATTGCTGCCGGCTGACGTGCTTTCTGGTTTGATTGATTCGAACTGGAAGAATCGTTTGGCAGCTTGTGAGAACTTATTACAAACAATTGGTGATTTTGATGCCAAACAACCGGGTTTGTCACAGGTACTTGTGCGTACGATTAGTGCACGCAAGCCGGGTTTGAAGGTACGGCTGATTAAAAAGTTTTCCAAAATAAATTTTTATTAACCTAATTCCATTTGCATTGCAGGAGATGAATTTCCAAGTTCTGAAGAATAAACTGGACATCATTCGCATTGTCGCCGAAACTTACCCGCTAACAACGATCACAACCGATCTGGTGGTTAATGAGGTGACCGAAAAGCTAGCTGACATTAAAAATGGGGTCACGGCGGCTGATGTACTCACGGCTTTTGCTGAAGCCACTAAATTGGAGCATATAGTAGGACGCGTACTCACCTTTGCCTTCGACCAGAAGTCACCGAAAGTACAATCCGAAGCACTGAATTGGGTAAGCAAGGCCATACTAGAATTTGGCTTTCAAATCCAACCCAAACTATTACTCGAGGACGTCCGCAAAGCTGTGCAAAGCATAAATCCTACAGTGCGCAGCGCTGGTATTGGTTTACTCGGCACAATGTCCATGTATATGGGCAGCACGCTAATGATGTTCTTTGAGAGTGAGAAACCGGCATTGAAGTCACAAATTCAGACGGAATTCGATAAGAATGCTGGTGAAAAGCCCCCAAAACCGATACGTGGTGTTAAGAAATCTGGTGCCAACTCAGGCGGTGGCGCTGGTGAAGCCGATGATGATGCGTGCGATGAGGACGAGCCACAGGAGCAAATGAATTTGGCTGACATGTTGCCTCGCATCGACATTGCACCACAGATCACCGAAACGCTCCTGAAGGAGATGTCCGACAAAGACTGGAAGACACGCAATGAGGGTCTCAATAAACTGCAATCCATTATAAGTGAGGCAAAATTAATTAAACCTACAATTGGCGACTTAGCGCCGGCACTTGCTCTCCGCTTGGTCGACTCGAATGCAAAAATCGCGCAAACCTCCATGTCAATATGTGAGCAACTCGCTAATGCTATGGGCTCCGGCTGTAAAAGTCATGTTCGCGCTCTTTTCCCCGGTTTCCTGCATGCTCTTGGTGACAACAAAGCCGCAGTGCGTGCTGCTGCTTTGAGTTGCATCAACAGTTTTGGCGAAAAAGGTGGATACAAAGAATTTTTCGAGAACGAAATGATCGCTGATGCCCTGAAAACTGGTTCGCCAGCGCTCAAATCCGAGTTGTGGGGTTGGCTAGCCGAACGTATGCCACAAATGCCTCCTAAATCCGTATCGAAAGAGGAGTTGACGTCGATGGTGCCACACTTGTATGCACACATCTGTGATCGCAATGTAGATGTTCGCAAGAATGCCAACGAGGCGGTATTGGGCATAATGATACACCTCGGTTTCGAGAGCATGGTCAAAGCGCTCGATAAACAGAAGCCGGCGTCCAAGAAGGATATACAAGCGGCATTGGATAAAGCACGGCCGAATCTGCCAATGAAACCTTTACCCAAAGGCAAACAACAAGCACCGATAGAGGAGCCAACAAAGAAGACAGTGCGTGGTGGCGCACAGAAGAATGCTACAGCGAAGGGTGGTGCAGCTGGGGCAGGTGATAAGGCCAGCGGTGCTTCATCGCGTAAAAAGGATGAAGATGTGGACACATCACCATTGTTGGCAGTTAATAATTCTAAAAATCAACGCTTGATTGATGAGCAGAAAATGCGCGTACTTAAGTGGACATTTACAACGCCAAGGGAAGAGTTCATTGATTTACTCCGCGAACAAATGACTACGGCCAATGTAAATAAGGGACTAATGGCCAACATGTTTCACGATGACTTTAGGTGAGTAATTGAATGTTGGCAATTGAGGGTGCCAAGAACAGCCAATTTAGCATTATTCCCAAAATTAGTGGGGAAGGTTTTATGTTATTGTACCAACAACAATAGAGTGATTTACTTAAATAAAAGAAATTACGTAGGTGTAGACTAAATTCGTGTATGAAATTTAAAAAAAAATCATGGAAGGTTCCAAGAGGTTTTCTGTTTTTAAAAAAATTGTTGTAGCAGCATAAAATGCTGGGAAATGCTGCTGGAGTGGCAGTCCTTGCTCGGATATAAAACTGTGGATCATTTCGGTAACGACTAATGTGGGAACCAAAAATTTTTAAGTGCTTTTTGTTTCTTTAACTTTTATTAAAAACTATTTAAATATATTTACAAAATTGTTTCTCACTTTTTTCTCCACCCTATCAAGGTACCATTTAAAAGTTATCGAATCTTTGAACGAAGATTTGCCCAACAACAGCAAAGCGTTAGTCTGTAATCTGGATTTAATATTAAAATGGCTATCGCTGCGTTTTTATGATACGAATCCTTCGGTTTTGCTGAAGGGTCTCGAGTATCTCAATCAGGTTTTCCAGACATTGGTCGAAATGGAGTACATACTTGCCGAAAACGAAGGCAGCGCATTCATACCACATCTGCTGCTAAAGGTGAGCTTTCGTGTTTTATAATATTTATTTTTTCTCGTCTAATACTTTTTTCATCATTTTTTTTTCAGCTCGGCGATCCCAAAGATGCTGTGCGCGTTGGTGTACGCTCGCTGCTCCGTCAAATATTGCTTGTCTATCCTTATACCAAAGTATTTGTGTACGTTATGGAAGGACTCAAATCCAAGAATGCCCGTCAACGTACCGAATGTTTAGATGAGCTCGGCTATTTGATTGAAAATTATGGTTTAACGGTATGTCAGCCCTCGCAACAGGTGGCATTGAAGGAAATTGCACGTCACATATCCGATCGTGATAACTCTGTGCGCAATGCCGCGTTGAATTGTGTAGTGCAGGCATATTTCTTAGCTGGCGAAAAGGTCTACAAGCTAATTGGCCAACTGAATGAAAAAGACTTGTCTATGTTAGATGAGCGTATAAAACGCGCCAAGAAGACGCGAAAACCAACACCAGCTGCGCCGGACACAACAACAACTCTTGGCGTTGGCGGTAGCGGTGGTGTTGGCGTCAAATCGGGTGCGCAGGTGGCGCAGCAGGATATCATTGAAATCGATGAGCCTTCGACGAATGGAGTTTCCGATGAGCTGCCACCGCCAGACGAGCAACCTACGCCGGCAGCAAGGTGAGTGCTGTGGCAGTAAAAGTGCAATCCATGGCAGAACGTGGTGTGTGTGTGTTGAAATCTCAGCAAGAAGAGAGTGAGATGCATATTATGTGACAAAAAAAGAAGTAATTTGCGCAGTGGCAAATAACACTGGGGCGTTGTGAAGCTTGTGTAAAGTCGTCATTATTACTCTGGTTGGCTGCTAATTGGTTTGTATCTGCTGCGTTTAATTAATAAGGCATTTTGTGCAGCCTTCACAGCGTCTCGGTATTTTAGTCACGGCTCAAATGGCTTAGCGGCATATCGTGTGTTAATGCAATTTCCTGTATTTTACTTTTCAACTAAAATTTCCTTAACTTTTCGACAGTCCTTAACCGTTTACACATAATTGTTTTTGGAATATTAAATGCTTATATGTATTACTACTAAACCAAAACAAAACCAACAAAGAAAAATTGTTACTAAATTTTACATTTTTTCTTGATAATTGTATTGCTGCTCTTCTTCCTCGTTTTGCTAATCTCCATTTATTCTCCATTTATATTATAATTTTTAATGAATTCACATTTTATTGCTCTGCTGCTCTCTAACGTAACTGAGAAAATAATAAGAAAAAGAACTCAAAACGAATAATGTTTTAATTTTCACCTCCTTAGTGTGCAATTGCAATCGAATGCGAATGAAGCAAATGCCAGTACGGAATCAAAAGACAAGCGCGCCTCTTCGCTCATAAGACAAGCGTAATTCCCTTTTTAACATTTTCTACTTTTATTATTTATTTTTTAACTATTTTTATTTTAAGTTGCTTTTTATTTTTTATTGCAGCTTATCATTTTTATTATTACATGTGTAACACACCCAGTTTTAAAAACTTTAAATTTTTCTATTTGGTGTTCACCTGAATTTTATTAAACTAACAGTCACACATCACACTAACCATGTACATATGTATGTTTGTGTGTGTGCATTTAAATGTTGGGTTATAGCTATTAAGCTTTTATTTATTAAAATTAGACAAGCGGCTTTTGAAGGTGAAAATTTCCCACGTGCTGATTTAGCCGAGTTCTCCATATCCATTTGCTCCCTGATTTTTTTGACAATATCTAGAAATAAAAAAAAAATTGAAAATTACCATAATTTTTCGACAATATGTAGAAATAAAAAAATATTGAAAATTACCAACAAAGTTTTTTCAAAAAAAAAAAAAAAAAAATTATTACAAAATTTTAGATTTTTTAGAAAGTTTATTCAAATATGCACTCTTTACCCACCGTACTATTTTATATTTGGTTTGTTTCGTCTTATTCAGAACTTATTCTAATTTTTCAAAAAATAAAAAGTGCATACTCTCCTTGTCATTAGTTTGTTTGGGAAAATTTTTCAAAAGACCTTTAAATTAAAAAAAAAGTTTTGAAAGATGAATTATATGGATGGTTGGTTTAAATCCACTCTTAATTTATCAGCTTCTAATTTGAACTAAAAAAAATGCGTTAAAATGCTCATTCAACTAACAATAAAATTTTGCTTAAAATTGCTAATCCATAGCTATATTTTGCGACTTCGACTCTCCAAGCACTTGCTTTGTTTGAGTTTTGGAATTCAATTTAATTTTAATTGGATTTGCATTCTAATAAATATTCGCTCATAGAGCCCATCATAATATTATATATATGTAGATTTTTTATGTAACACGGGAATAGCTGACATTAATATATATTAACCTGTTAAGCGATTAGTTTTTCTTAAACAGCTCGATTTACTGTGCTGAATTAATTTCAAGCGATGGACTGTCGATGCAAAACCGGTTTTCAGCCAAATATTTAATTTACCGTGCGCGTTGGATGAACGATTATGATAACGATTTTCAGGAAATTCAGTGTTCATGCTTCTTTATAATGTCAAAATAATAGGGAAATTTTCGTTTTTTGGTTAACTTTAAATTTCATAGCAAATTCCTTTTTCGACATGACGCACATATACGACATTAACTAAAAAATGAACTTTTGAAATTGACGCATACTATATATACGACATAATCACTTAACAGGTTAATAAACATAAAATCTCTGGCTACTTTTCGGGTATTAAAAATAATTAATTTTAATTTAACCGTGATTGAGCAAGAATGCTAGATTGATTTACCAGGTTTGCTCTTCAACTATGGTGAACAAGAAAATTGTGAGAGGAGCTTCGGCTGCCACGTCACATGGAGATTCGGCAGCCGAATTCTGCACAATCATTTCAAACATATTCACACACTCGTCCATTCGATGGTTGTTCAATAGCAACGAAGCAACAAAAGCGAAGACTGTGTTGATTTTTTTCGCATATCACTAACACAATCTTATTGTCGGCCGAAGTCTATACGATAATTTCATATGTATTCCCACTCTCCGTCCAATCAGTGGTTGTTCAGACGGCAACGCAGTGTCATTGGTTGATTTTTTTCTCATATCGCTAACACAAGCTAAATTTTGTTAAAACTATCCCAAGCGACGACAGCTCATCAACTGTTTCTGTCCCATCTCAGAGCCGAATAACGGTCTGCTAAAGAGCACACCTCGAATAATCTCTTCACCATGGGGATAGAAAATTTGTTTGATTTAAATTTTATTTTTTTATGGAATACCAATAGAGTCATTAATGTTATACCAAAACTCAATCAATCGCACCTTAACAAGGGAAGGCGCCCCTTACCAAAACATCCACTTCGCGGCTATGGTGGAGTTCTAAGCATTGTTTTTCCTTAAATCATAAAAATACTCATTAAATCTGATACGCTAAAATTGAATTTATTTCAAGATTAAATTACTTCTAATTGGGGTGTGTTTTTTCTCCAGCGTATTTCATGTTTGGTTTTAGCTCACTATTTTTTGCTAATAAATGATTTTAGGTGTTTTTTATTGCTGATTTGAGCAAATAAATAAATCTGTACACAAAATTTGAGCAAATAAATAAATATGAAACCGAACACAGCAAATAAAACAGTATTTTTTGCCGATGTAAATCTGTACCCAAGGGGGTTTAGAGTGCATTATTATTTTTTTTTTTTTTATGCTTGGACATGAAATAGCGTTTTTGAAAATATTTTTTTTTAATATCAGTCCATTATAAACAATTCAACACTTCCATTCCATTTTTCCCACCATATTTAATATAAAAACTCCCATATTATTATTAATTGGGTTTTGGATTTAATATCATGTTTGGTTTTTAGAAAATCCAAATCAAATCAAAAATACATTTTTGTACAGGGTCTTTCAAGTTCCAGTTTCTTTTTTATATGCAAGTTAAGCCCCTATTTCAAACGAGAATTCGTTGTCTATTTATTTACGTATCATATGTAGGTATGTACTCGTATATGTTTCATATAGTAGAGAGCAAACAATTTATGAATGATAAATAATTTTCTAAATATTTCCCGCGTGCACACTTACAGATGTAGATTCTAAATTTCGGTGGCATTCAAGCAAAAAGGGGGCGCTAATTCGGCAATTTCCTGGCAAATATTATGTCAACACTTCCATTTTTTCTAATTCATTTACATTAACTCTGCCTTTGACATGGTTAATCAGAAAATAGTTCGAAGTCGTTTAATCCGAACGCCGCTCAAATTGCTCAAATTTCGTGAAATTTGTTTCCCGATAATTCCGTTTAGAAAATAATTGATTGACTGTGTGACATGTCGCACGGTTTTTTTAAAAAAACACATATAATCAAAATCCATTACAACAGGCCAAATACATTGGTAGCATAGCCCCAACTACTATGGGCGCTATCCAATTGGCAAACTTTGATTGTTGCTGTTGTTGTAGAAGCATAAACATTCCCTATAAATGTACGGGAAATGCTGTTGTCCTTAAATGGATATGCGTAAATCCGGGTCGTTCCGGTAACGTAGAACCAAGTGTCGTGGGAACGGTCAAATTTTAATGTTTGCTAAATGTTTTCTTTTGCATAATTTTCAACTAAATGACCAGAACGAATCTGCGCTGTTGTTTTATATCTTCTACCAAGCCAGAAGGCACACATTTTTTGAAAAATTTTTTTTTTAATTTGGGCTCTGTTAAAAATATTTACAGTTCTGCGAAATATTGTTACCACTGATTCACCATTTTCATAGTGAATCTTAATTATTTGTACAGGGTTATTGAACAAAATCGAGGTCGTTTTGGGAAATTGAAGAGATCTCTACATGAGGTCTGCCAACAGCATCGAATTGCGGCAGCTGTCAGAAGAACCTAAAACGGCGAAAAAGAAACTCGATCGTGGGAGATCCTGCACATACAAAAAACCATAAAGGGTCTGTTGAATCCAGCAGTATTTTATTCTTATGTTAAAATATATGAGAGCATTTTAATGATTTTATTTTAGTTCAATGTCAGAAAACACGTTGTGAGCCTTAACTTCCTCCACAATTCTTATCCATGCATCTCGGGTGCATTTTCTTGCGTCGGTACATTTTCTTGTTTGGCTCTACATATTGTTAGTTTTAAAATATGATTATATTAAAGTAGTGCATTATTTTTGGAAAAATTGAAAAAAAAAATAACTATAGTCCACTAATTCTTATTCAGCTTCGGAATCAGCTAAATATAAAGTGCGTAAGCCATTTAGTATTTGAAAGGCACTACAAGCAACTACTGTTGCAGGATTCTTTCTATAACATCACCGTACAATACTTAGGGCTCCGTTTTAATAGTTTTAGTCAAAATATTTGACTGCACAATAGTACAGTATATGCCACAAAACTTTCTAAAAACGGTATTGTATGTCTAGGCCCTAATAGTTGAACGTGTTTTTAATCTCAGGCCTTTGAAATTAAATAACATTTTGGATTAATCAACGATAAGTATATAAATTTCCTTAACTCTCCGTTGGACACCTTTCTTAAAATCTTCGGTTGAACACACGGGTCTGGTCTTTTTTCGTACTGTTCAAGAATCCTCTTTAAAATGTTATATCCATAAATCGATGGAAAAATAAATTTTAGGAAGCTGCCTGGAAGTCGGTAGCAAGAACAGAAATGCATGTTCAAAGTCGAAAAAGCCAGTCTGACCAGATTCGGGTGCACAACGGAGGGTTAACCTGTCTAAAGGTACTAGTCTGGAGTCTCTCCTTCATTTTGTTTGCCAGTACGGATTTTTAGCATTTTTTGTTCAGTACCCATTTGAAGAAGTTAAAATTATCCGTTACTTACCATTCTCATGTTGTCTTTTTATTTTTATTTTGGAATTTTGTTTTTAATATTAAATCTCGCTTGTTTCCTTTCCAATTCTTTGTAATTCGGTGTTTTTCCCTCGGTGCGCACATCAACCACTTTAAATGTCACAGCTAACTGCTCTGCACACGGATTTAGACATTGTCACTGCAACTGCTCGCTTATTTAACAAAATCATTACCATTTCTAATTTTTTAACATCCACATTGATTTTATCACTGCATTTTATTTTGCTTTTTAATTTTTATATATGTAGCTGTACTGCAATTTAAATTTGACTCCTTCATTTTTCATTACCAACTATTTCATTACCTATTAAAATTATTATTATTTATTGCTTTTATTTGTGTTTTTTGTATGTTTTACTTTTTATTCGCTATTTTGCTCTGCCATTATCTGCTAAAATTGCTTTTTCCTCTATTAGTCTAATTTTTGTGTTCAGTTTTTGTTGATCTGTCGATGATCGCTTGTGTTTTTTGGCTTTTGGCGCCAATACTGTTCTCGCTTGTCTTGCTTGAATAACACTCCACACATCAATTCGAAAATTCTAATCATAACAATAAAACCTTGGACGCAAAACTAATAATAAACTGATAAATATTTGAAAGGGAAAATTGAAATGTATTTCAAAAGCTGTTTAGAAATATTTCTATGCTACATATTAAGCAAGTAAATAATCGTAATAATTAGTGTGAGCAAATCATTAAATGCAATTATTCAATTACGTATTGCATATACTTATATTATGTGCACTCAACCTTTATGTAGATTAGTTTATTGTAGTTTATAACAATGTTTTTGTGCTTCTACTCATACCGAAACTCACTTAAACAGTCTAACAAAAAGGAATTCTATAATACTAGGTGTAACCGTTAGAAAAATCGCCTCGATCGAAATATAAAATTATATATTTTCAATAATTTTTTACTAGTAGTTTACGAGCACGTATAAGGTGTCGGACAAAACATATTGAACTCATTCATACTTCGATGTAATTATATTTTCCTAACGTGAAATGTCATTTCAAATACATATAAATTAAATACCCAGAAATTAAAACGAACTATTTATTTCTTGAATGCATAAAAAAACTCAACAAATAGTTTACTTCATAAAATTATATGCTTAAAAAACAAAACATATTTGAATAACAATAATCAACTAATATTTTATAGCATAACCATTATTTTTTATAACTTCACTACATCTTTTTGGCACGGAAGCTATTAGATTGTTGATAACGTCGAGTGGAATATCCAACCAGGCTTGTTTGGCAGCTTCAAATAGCTTCTTTTTGTTCCCATTTACTCCTTGCCTATTTATCCTCCTATTGAGTATCTCCCAAAGCTTCTCAATTGGATTGAGGTTCGGAGATTGTGCTGTCCACTCGAGCACATTGATTTTTCCGATGCGATCCAATTTGCTACCAACTTCGAGGTGTCCTTTGGGTCGTTATCTTGTTGGAACGACCACAAAAGTGGCATATTCCACTCAGCATGGGGAATCATCACGCTCTCTAGTATATTTTGGTATACAAACCTATCCATAATTCCATCTATTAAATGGAGAGGTCCAACACCAAATCCAAAAAAACAATCCCACACCATAATACCACTTCCGTCATGCTTAACCGTACCTTTGCAGTATCGAGGATCTAATCGTTAATATTTTGGTCGGCGAACTCTTCTCATTCTGTCTGAGTATTTCAAGTTGAATTTTGATTCATCAGAAAAAAGTATAGTTCTCCATCGTTTCACTGGCCAGTTAATGTGCTCTCGAGCGAATTTCAACCGCTTTAACCGACTTTTTGTGGAAATAAATGGCTTTTTTGCTGCTCTATAACTGTTCAGTCCACCTGCACATGCTCTGCGTTTTACAGTTCGGCTGCTAACCTTTAAGTTCAGCTCTTTAACTATACTCGCTGCCGACTTCTCTGGATCTTTCTTCAATTCTATCAATATTTTCGAGTCTTCGTGCTGTGTAGTATCTTTGGTCGTCCTCCACGGTGAAGAGTTTCAACACTTCCAGTTTCTCGGAATTTTTTTATAATGAAACTAACTTGTAGATTTTTTCATTGCGAACTTTTGACAAATATCCTTTTGCGATAAACCGTGCTTGTAGACGTTTAAAATTAGTTTTTTTCAATTGAACTGAATGGTTTTTCCCCGCCATTATCACGTTTTTTTAATAAAAGTACAGAGTTCTAGAATTTTCAATAGGAAACTACTATTGACTCTTATTCCAACGCTCACATTGACCACAATAAAAAAAAAACATCTTAATACATATGGCTTGTAGAGTAGCAAAAAAATAACGGAATTTTGGTTGCCTACTTCGATAAACTGAGACGAATCCAATATGTTTTGTCGCACTGGATATTGTAGGTATATGTTTGCCTGTTCGCTATAATGTAATACAGTCTTATCTTAGAAAATATTTTTTATGTTTTCATATAACAACCGGTTGATTTTCATTTCTGTGATATTTTTTCTTATTTAAAATAATATTTGCAAGAGCAAAAAGAAATAGCTTCACCAATAGGTATCAGTCCAATATGTTTTGTCCGACACTGTATGATACAGTCTGTCTAAAAGAAGCGTTATCGCCATAACTTTGAAACTACCACCTTGATCAAAAAGTTTCCTCAAAAGTGATATTATCGCTTTCAAAGTACTCCCCATCAACTCCAACGCACTTATGCCAGCGTTTGAAACTTTTCTGGAATTCTATTTTTAGTATAGCCATCAGAGCTGCCTTCCATTACTATCTTTCGGCTGTTAAAACTCGTTCCTATTTGTGGTTTTTTGACTCGATTAAACAAGAAAAAATCGCCATATAAGATGAATTCGATGGCTATTGGATGGTATTCGTTTCTTTGTGAAAAATTCACGGATAATGAGGGCACTGTGCCACGATGCGTTACCAACTTTGCAGCAACACGACGCAAACCCAAATATCTAACTACAACGTCCTAAATGGATTGATAAACAATGTTCAAGCCCTCTGTCAGATCTTTGATGGACAATTTGTGGTTATTGATCAACTTTTCTTTCACTTTATAGATGTATTCATCAGTTTTTGTGTTCACGGCCTTGCCACTGCGTTTGTCATCCTCGATAAACTTACGATATCTTCTAAATCGTTCATGCCACTCATAAACGGCAGTTTTCTGTAGAGTATCATTACCGACTCAGCTTCTTAGCTGTTTGTACGATTTTCGCACCATTGAATCCATTTCTAAAGCAAGATCTAATACAAATTCGTTGTTTCAAATCCAAACCCATTTTAACACTTTATCGACCGGTTGTGGTTGAGGCTGCCACTCAGTAAGTACCGGCTAAATTTTCACTATGCATTGTGTTGTGCTTATTCCTTTTGTTTTAAAGTAATGGAATTTTATTGATATTTATACTTTATTTTGTATTTGTTTTATACAATTTGTTGCCTGATTCACTTACATTCATGAAATAAATTCAAGGTAACAGTAATTAAATTTGTTAATATCTATTTAATGAGGATGATCTGATTGGTGCTCTTTTTGTAGGCTCTGAAGTATTTTGGTGGTTATTTGAGCGTCTAAGCAAAACTCTTCATCTGCACTTTCTTTATCCATTAGAAACGGTAAAAAACTATTATAATTGATAAAAAATTGGAGAGGAAAGCTGCAAATAATTAACGACGTTGGCGCTGCGTAGTTATAAAAAGAGCAACCCACTGACAAAAACCGTCGATAACCAAAAGCCGATTAATAGGCTACCGGTCGATGAGCGTAAGCAATCGAAAAGCCGAAAAATAGGCTACCGGTCGATAAAGTGTTAAGAGGTGGATTTACCCAAGATATTTTAACTTTTACAAATGTCAAGCAATGGCGATACAATTTTGGTAAGAATGTTAATCACTCACACCTGGCGGTTGTTCCGGCAACTTTTTGACCAAGGTGGCATTTGAGCTACTCGATTCTAACAAATGGCATTGTATGTGCCTTTAATATCTATTTATATTTAATATACGCAATAAATTCATTAAATTGTATTGCCACCATCATTAGCTATAATGTCTTTATATCTTCGACTCATAATTGTGTTAATTTCTGCGCAAATTGTGGAGGTAATCGACTCCAAATCAACCGAATTTGTCATCTATATTTGTTTTACTTTGAGTTGTTGCTTAACTATATATTACCAAATATTTTTAATAGAGTTGGTATCAGGCGACTGTGAAGGCAATCCAATATTTCAATCACATGTAGCTGTTGACAATCTATACTTCGGCTCCGATGCTTGGGGTCGTTATCTTTTTGTAAAAACCAAATTTGGCTGGTTCTTCCAAACAACTCCATAGTTGATGACAATGATGCTTTTTATTTATTTTTATTCATTATAAATTTTCGGTAAACACAAGTGAACGGCCAAATCTTTTAATGTGTACGAAGGAAAACTGCTTCAAATCGTTTCAATTGCTTTCAATACGCGGAGCTCATTCAGTAAAAACAAAGTGCGCTTTCTAAATTACTCACAAGGCTAACAAATTGCACCACGCGTATTGCGAAGAGAATGCGCCTATTTAGAAGCATGCAAATTTTTACAACCGATCTCTAAGTATTTTGTTTTTTTTGCCGGTCACGCTTCTACTAATTAGACTGTTCATTAAAATAATCTTTCACAAATGGTCAGTAAAATAGTTACCCCCACGTTCATACGGAAAATGTAATTTTTTTAAATGAATAAACACAGATATTCTTTTGTATGTGGTTTTTATTTCATAGATAAAAAAGTAAATAATAATTCAACGATCTTTTAAAACTTAAACATAACATAACAAAAAACAAAAAAATCACATCTAACAACTGAAATCTCAAACAAAATAACAAAGACACTTTATATGTACTAATAATGTCGAAACTCTACTGATTACCGAAGAAAAGTATCCAGCAGATAATTTACATAACCCTTCTCAAGGTCTTTTAAACCTTCCTCCTTTGAAGGCTTTATTTTCCTGGAAGGCCCGAAAAAGTGCTTACCTGAATGCCTTTTAGAAGGGATTTTCTATTTACAATTTACTCGAATGCAGACCTGCGTGTACTCATTATGCTGCTTTCGATTTACAGCCGATAATTTACGTATACAAGTTTTTTAAAGCGATCGACACGTAGGTGCAGAATTTATAAAAGCACTAATTTGAATAATTTAATCTAAGTTTTGTAATAATACATAAGAGAGGAATAAGTAAAAGTAATTATGAGTAGCATATAAAAAATAAAATATATAAAGTAGAGAAGTCCCTTTGAAAGTGCTTCGAACTTATTCAATACTTGTGAATTGGACAGCTGAGGTACACAAACAGACAAGCAGTGGAGCGCGTAAAGGTCAAAATAAAGATTTCCATCACTCAAAAACATTTTTTTTGTTTGTTTAGTAAAAGGGTTATTCAAAAATAAAATTGGATGATTAATTTTGCACAAGTATTCACAGCAAAAATGTCATTAATTTCATTAAATAGTTATACTTATAATTCATATTTTAAAATAATGCAAAAATATTCACAAATATATATACTTTTTTTTGCTAATCTTTGTTCTTTTTTTATAAACTTAAATCATAGAGTTATATAAGTCACATTCTATTATTTGAAATGCATTTCAATTCATTAACCCACACTTTCACATGTAAATATGCATTTTATGCATTTTCATACATAACTAATGCGCGTCTTTTCACCATTTCCCGCTCTTTTTCGTCCGTCCAATGCATTACACCCAATAAAAATTGCATTTGCTATAGTTTAGCGCACTCAGTTGTTCTCGAAATAAATTTCACATGAACTAATGAATTGCATTTTTCTCCTTTTACGCTTTTCTCTCTTTTCCTCCGACCGCATTTTGCATTCAAACAGAACTTTCGATCAACCTGCATCCACACAATACCAATATCAACAGCCCAAAACGAGCGGTCCCTTCGGCCTTGACCCCGAGATTATTGCCGAAATCGAGAAGGGTTGGGTGCGTGTTGACCAAATGCAGCAAGTGGAGGTGCCGCGTGTCGATGTGTCACTCCTCTTCGAGCCGATCAAAGTCATACCGACACGCGACAATGTGCAGTACCCGAAGGAAAAATTCGAGCAACTCATTTCCCGTTCACACTATATACAACAACAGGCGGTGCACAATACACCGCCACCACCATCGGCGGCAGCGATGGCTGCGGTTAGTGGCGGTGTTGGGTCGCCCTACGTGAGCCCCCAACAGCATATACACCATCAGCAGCAATTGAATACGGCCGTTTATGGTAGTGGGGCTGCCAATTGTGGCAGCAACACGAATTTGCATCAGATGTCGAAGTAGGTAGTAGTCAATACGAGGGGTGCCTTTTATATGTCGGGATTAGAGAACAAAAACAAATTTTAATCATCGAAAATCAATTTATTGTTTTTCAAAATATTCTCCATGAAGATCTATACACTTTTGCATACGTTTGAACCGATTGTCGAAGCACTTTTGCCACTCTGAATGAGGTACCTCCAAAACATGCATTCTGAATGCCGCAACTGCTTCTTCAGGTGTCGAAAAACGTTGCCCTCTCAGTTTGTTTTTTAAGTACGGGAATACAAAGAAGTCATTCGGTGCCAGACTATACGACGGATGACCCATTAACACTAAACCTACCGACAATTCTTGTATACCTATTCCTACCGCGCGCGGTCAAATTGACCGGTAATTAAAAAGATTATCAATTTTATTATTCAGTGCAGATAATGGTTGATTTGTGGCTAAATGTATATAAAATAAAGAATTTTCATGAAATTTCGTCCAAATTTATTTCTATATAATTTCTAAAATTCTTTATAAAAAAAACAAATAAAATAAAATTTTAATACAGAATGTTATGCATACATAATATACTTATTCGACTTCTTCGGCTTCCTCACATTGTTTACAAATAATTGTAGTCTGAAATGTGCATTTGCCGCAAATATATTTTTCGCACTTCGAACAGATTTTTGTTGTTTTATAATCTTTACAAAATTTTATTTGGCAAGTTTTTCGTACGCACAAATCGAAACTTGTGGACGGTGTTGGTAAAAGCTTTTTTTCTTGAGATTTTGTATATGCATCTCTGAGTTCTGAAGCTAACTGGAACAAAAATTCCTGCCTGGAAATGTTTTCACCCGTCGTTTCTTTATACAAAATCCAGGCATTTATTCCAGCTAGGTCCAAAATGTTAAAAAAAAACTGAAGTGGCCACCTACAACTTTTCGACTTCACGCGTTCATGCGTTGATCCTCTAAATCTGTCTCACTTTCGGATGTCAATAAAACCCTCTTTCTTTTCTGCCCTGAACGCTTATTTATAATATTCTCCTCTTCACTATCGCTTTCTGATTCCAATTCATTTGTAAATAGCTCTTGATCTATTTCCATGTTTTTTTCAATTTCAGAAGTTTCTTGTTCATCATATTCTGAAAATTCTTCTTCCATGTCCGTTATATTTCTTAGGTAATTTGTAATTTTCAAATGCTTTGACATTTTTAGGGTAAATATCTACAACAGATTATTACACTATGTAAGGAATAACAAATTTACATCCGTGTTTTGATACTTTACCTTATCTCCTTCAAATAAACAATTGTAAAAAAAATTGCATAAAAAACTCTTTAGAAGTGCACTACTTGAGACTGTAATCAATACTATTGTTATTTACTCTTTTCACTTGAAAGCGACTCTGAGATAACTGTAAAAAATTTTTCTCTGAGATAACTGTAGAACATTTTTTCTCACCGGTCATATTGACCGACCGCGGTAGTTAGGCTGCATAACAAATTTTTTTGGGAAAATAGAAAAAATAACTAAAAGTAAAGAGTGACCAACATATTATATGCATATTCTAAGAATTGTCATATAGTTTGATAACGGTATTATAACGTTTAAAAATGTGTAAGTTTTACAAAAAGTTTGAAAACGGTCAATTTGACCGGTGTTGGTAGGTTTAGTGTTAATTCGATGTTTTCGGTGCTCAAAAATGCAGTTGCTTGAGCCGATGTGTGAGAGCTCGTATTGTCCTGGTGAAGAGTGATCCGTCTTTGGCGATTGGTTTTCCTAATTTCTTGGAAGACAACTGGCAAACAAATGGTTGTGTACCACCCAGAATTTACTGTTCTGCGTTGTTCTAGTGGTACGGTTGGGACATGTCCAGTTTTTCCGAAAAAACAGGCGACCATTTGCTTGGAAGTGCTTCGTGCTCAAACAACTTTTGTTG